>JBAIZL010000428.1:2500-12500 GCA_036971475.1 Prosapia bicincta
GGACAGACTTGTAGTTGACAATGTCCAGGTTTGCCTCGTGTGCGTTGTCAAACAAGCAGATCCTAGCCCGCAGATCTATGTTTAAATGTCACTGTCCGATGAATAGCCATAACTCATCCTTTGGATTACAATCTTTTAAGAACCGTGTACATTTTTAATGTACATTGAAATTAAAAACATAGTTAAATATGTTTCATACATTGAAGCTTTTCGCTGATTGGCATTATCAGCATTATCAAAATTTTCAAAGTACCTTATAGTTCTATTACTACATCTGGACTCTCTCTCTCTCTCTCTCTCTCTCTCTCTCTCTCTCTACGCTTATACAGCATACCTATATAAATATACACAGTTTATATTTAGGAGGTTTCTTAAAGCTGTCACTGCCTTCCCATTCAGATTACATTTTCCCAGTTCTTCAACTTCTGTTTCATTCTTCATCGTTTAATCGTCGCTTCTCAAGATTTCAACATCGATCCTAAAGAATTCATGGGATTTCTCTCTTCCTCGTTTTTAAGTGAGTACCATTCTACCTTATCTTCTTCCAGTTCAATCTTACATTTCTTCAGAGACATTACCAGAAGCTGTCTCTTATGTAGATGTATTTCTTCTATGAACGTTTATTGCTTTATTTTAAAGCCTCCAGAGCCTTGTTTTGTTTGTCTTTTAGGAAAAATATTTTTCTTTCAGTACAGTAGTCAGTCTCCACGACTCTTTGTTGTTCTTTTATTTAATATTTTCAGCTCTGCTCTAGGTGTTTTTCTTATTACCTGATAGTTATTACCTGACGTTATTCTTTCTCTGTAGTACATCTTTCTTCTTCAGACAGATGTTATTCATTTTCTATTAAGAAATTATTTTATTTTCTAATTTTTTATCTATGCTGTTATCGAAACTAAGTATTGCATATGTAAAAACATAGTAAAAACTTGCATATGAGACAAGTCTTTTTATTAACTTCAAGTTATTTATAATTTTATTAGTTAGCATGGAGATGAAACCGTTCTACAACACACGCTTGGTCTTGGATGAAATGTTATTCCATTTATGATCTTCTGTAACACATTTTGTAGTTATCTCAGTAGCAGATATGTTCACGCGATGCATGTGATCGCAAAGCTACACACATCGGATGTTTGCTACATTAGTTCGGTTGACAGACTTTATAAGTCTTTTGTTTAATTAGCGGCTCGGAGACCTGAGCAATTACTTTTCCTTCCACGAACTAAACAAATCAACTGCAGTTTAAGAACTTCGTCAATTGTCACTCAGTAATCCGTCCAAGAGAAAACAATTAAACTATTTAATTACCGACCGATATAGAAGGCGGCTGACTTCACTGCCTGTTGAATTAATTGTTGCGTTGTAGGCGGGCAACAAAGGCCGCAGTGCTGGTACACCGTACGCATACAAAACCGTTCTAAGATAGGAAATTAATTAGTCTGGACTGTGTAGAAATTCATTAGGCTTATGTTTATAAGTCGTGTTTCTGTCCCGTCTGTCTGTCGTTGACAGGCGGCAAGTGATTCACTTCGACTAATTGCCAATATTTTATGTCTTCCATTAGATTTGTTTGCTGATTTAGAAAGACAGATTCATATTTGTGCAAATTGGTTTCAGAGGGCGGAATCCTGAAAACATTTCATTCGTTTTCTGGCCACATTGTTATAACTATTTGTTAGTATAATATTAGTTTGATATTCTTCAGTAAAACTGGACATATGTAGCGGGAGATTTATAGTACCTCAGTTACTTTTTAAATATTTTTCAAAAAAACAAAAAAATATATTTTTTAAATAAAATATTTCCTACGTTTGAAAATGTTTATACAAATTCTAAACAAACTTGGGGCAAAACCTTGCGATGTGATTAAAAATTACAGAAAACAAGTAAATTTGAAATGTTTAACAAATTGACAATGTTAAATAATACTGCGTTAAAGAATACAGCCAAAGAAATGCCTATAAAGGAGGTACATTTTACATTGAATTTTAAAAACATCTGTACTAAAATGATAAAACAAATATGGTGTCTTCTATATAATTAGGTAACTGACGAATATCACAAGACAGTATACAACTAGTTATTTAATTACATAAAATTAAATTATTTAAGTAGTTAAATATTATTTAGCGTTGCTCTTTATTTTTTGAAGGAATACTAAACCTTGGATGAATGATGTTTGAGAGAGATGAATGAGAGATAAATTAAAATAAACTGATATAGGCCTAACGTTGAAATAAATCAGAGAAGTTTATAAAAGTAGTATAAAGTGAAAGAAAATAATGGGTCATTAACGGCTTGATTGAATTTCACCTATTGCTAACGAAGGAAATTTTTTTATCATCCACTACCAACGTTTTGATGGTTGTTTTTTGTTAAAGACATTAACTTTGTGGACTGTTTAGTCTTCCCCTATTTATCGACTTGCACATTTTATTTTTAACCATTAGACAACTTAATTTTTCCATTCTACTAGGGCTTATTATAGTGCAGTCTACTGCGGATTAAAATGGAACAGAAAAATGGTTGAGGTCAAGCCTTGATTCAATGGTTTCAATGGATTCAATGATGATTCAATGCCAAAAACGAGCAGTTTTAGAAATAGAAACCACTGGGCCTACTGACCAGGAAGAATGTTACCACAGTGATACCATAGTTAGATCTGTAAAGGGCCGAAAAGGAGGAAGGGTTTAGTGTGTATTCACCAGGATTCCCGCACACCAGGTCTGCCAGGGCATTACTTGATGGTGCGTAAATGCAATCCAACCTTCACAAAAAAAGTGCAGTCAACATTACTTATGTTAACAACTCTATTAATCTATGTGCCTGCTGTGGATTTTTAGCCTAGTTTTAAACTCGTATTCAGAATGCAAAAAATGGCTTCATTAGTTCCGAAGAAAAGAGTATTTAATCAGATCCAGGTCGTTTATTTACTATAATAGCTGACGCGTTTATTTACTATAATAGCTGACGCGTTTATTTACTATAATATCAGACGCGTTTATTTACTGTAATAGCTGACGCGTTTATTTACTATAATAGCTGATGCGTTTATTTACCAATATAACTAACACGTTTATTTACTACAATAGCTGACCCGTTTATTTAGTATAATAGCTGACGCGTTTATTTACAATAATAGCTGACGCGTTTATTTACTATAATAGCTGACGCATTTATTTACTATATAAATAAATAATATACCGTTTATTTACAATAATAGCTGGCACTTTTATTTATTATAGTAGCTAACGCGTTTATTTACTATAATAGCTGACGCATTTCCAACAACTTCCACTATAAAAATATTAAAGTCAACACTTTGAAGAACATTTAGAGTCTGCGCTAGTGAAGAATCTCCACAACGAAACAGCTGATAATAAATAACTTTATCAGCTGATTATAATTAACTTATCAGCTGATGACAAAAATCACATACAGAAGGCACAAAACTACTAAGTAACTGTACATAACCTGGTAGTGATTATGGCATTAAAAGTACTCGGCGTACGTAAGTGCGAACGATGACGCTTGGAAATAATTTAATTCCGAGGGAACGTATTTCCTTGTCCGCGAGCGTGATGTTGTTTTAAAGAGCCGAGCCGGAGAAATGACACGACTAAATACGTTGAACAATGAATCTCGGTATGCTGAAAGTGAGAGTGGAGCATGACCTCCGACCTTGCCCTCATCGTAGCCGGGTATAGGCGAAACTACCGAAATGTAAAACCACACGAGAAAAGTAAGAAGTTATTGGTGGGCAGGACGAGTTAAAATTTCCATGATATTATTGCCGAGGACACACAACATAGAATCAGAAGAAAATCTTTTATAGAAATGTTCATTACCCATCAGATTGTACATCTTTATAAGAGTACGTCTGATTCAGATCCTGCCTGCCCACTTCATTCAATAGTTTATCTTCTATTTGCAGTGTCAGGGGATCATCGGTTTCTTTCCGCAATTCTACCAAACTCCATGTAGGCCTACCTATATTTATCTATATTATATAGGGCATAATTGGTAGTATAGCTGGTCGCAAGTAACCTGGCGCACTACCTCGAAGGGCGAGCATAGGCGGGAGGAAGGATAGAGGAAGCAAAGGACCGTTCCACAAACATTATAATATGAGATATAGGCTATAGTATTTATAATACAATATTATAGATTTGAAAGCCGAAAGGGCGATATAAATATTATTTCATTTGATTTGTCATCAACCAGATCATTTACATAAAGTTTTAAACACAATTACTCATATAAGTTTTCTAAACGACTGCAAATTTTTTAGCGATGACCTTCCATGCAATACGCACTACAAAAACCAATGTTTTTGAATAAGACTAAATATTTGTTTTCTATCGGTTGATGGAACGCTCTCTTTATATCCCCATAAAAAATGAGATTACTTCAGGGATGCGACCTTGAAACATAATGGGATGATCTTCTCAATATACTCGGCCAGGAGATCTTATTCCTAGCTATATTTACAATCCTTTACTATTTTCCGTAAGCGATAGCAGTCATACAAAGTCTCTGTCTTATACACAAAATAGTAAAGCCAACTTACAGCAACGTAATCGTATAGTTATATAAGCCAGGGCATTATAATTTCACCTTTGAAAGTAAATTAAAATATTTGTTTAATACTGCAGTATTTATTTAAACCAGCACTAATATTTTCCAACCTACGATGTTAGCATTATAAATAGCCTTTTAATCAACTAAACAGTTAGGAACACATGTTACGTAACAGCCTTTTGATAATGCTAACAATGTCGGTTTGTAAAAGCCAAGAGTAATTTGATTATTCGAATACGGTGTTTGAAAATTATTCTCGCGTACTATATATATATAAATATATATATATATATATATATATATATATATATATATATATATATATATATATATATATATGCTGATACGTATTCCTTCACGGATGGAAAAATATGATGAATAGTTACTATCTGGATTACATCCGTTCATTCTGCAGTCCATAAATTCGCAGTTCCGACGTTTCGCTAGAATCTCATCCAGCATTGACGAGGTGAATCCAACAACAGTAGAAGAGCTAGCCTACTGTTGTTGGGTTCACCTCGTCAATGCTGGATGAGATTCTAGCGAAACGTCGGAACTGCGAATTTATGGACTGCAGAATGAACGGATGTACTCCAGATAGTAACTATTCATGGTATATATATATATATATATATATATATATATATATATATATATATATATATACACACCACATCTTATGTGCTATGATCATATTAAAAATACAAGAGATCAGTTTTTCTAAAATTGTAAATTGTTTAAAAAAATATGTCTTCTAACTGAGACTTGACAAATTTATAAATTAATTTTCTGTACAGTTAGTTTTTCTTGGATATTTCCAAGTAAAATTACACTTCGTTCTTTCACTAGTTGTCTGTAACAACTACTAAAAGACGTTGTAATCTTTCCAGTGAAATTAAAGCGCCACCAAAACGAGCGTAATGACGGCTGTAAATTATTTTGGCACCTCGGGATCTGGTTTTATTAATGAGACCTAACTTGTTAGTGGCGGTATACCCTACCATACCCCGCTACTTTGTAGTAAGGTAAAGGGAGACCCATTTGCTCATTAGTGTTTCCCGACTCATACTTTTCACTCTAAATTTATCTATATTTTCATTTAACGTAAACTATTTGTTAAACTACACGTGAGAAAAAAATCACCAATGAAATAACGATTTTAAAAATATTTGTATGACAGCAATTACAACTTTTTATGACTATATCTAATATACTGTATTTAAAACTAGCAACCCCAACGGTTATTTTATTTTATAATTAGCTGCTTAGTACAGGTAAATAGGTAAATACATTACAAAAATGTATGAAATTTAGAAATAGTTTTAAGCTGTTGATTTAAGATGTAGGAGTGTCAGTTCTTCAGCTGTATTTAGACACCTTTTTATATGTAGTAATTTCGAAGATGAGTGTAGAATATTAGTAAAGAAAAAAAAAGTTTTAATATTGCCCGAATAATCCGTAACAATAATAATAATAACGGTACTGCCAGGTGTGTAACGACTGTATTGATGACGCAAGACACAAATTTTTTGAGTGTGGCAGATTCGCAGACCAGAGGAGCCGGTTGACGGCACGTGCCGCGGGTTTCTCCCCAGAGAATATCGTGCGGATGATGCTAGCATCTGAAGACAATTTGAGGACTGTAGAATGGTACATCGAAACCGTCCTACGCTGTAAAAAAGAAGAGGGATGGTTAGATCCATGATAGAGGTCACTAGATAAAAGGCACCACCTCGAAGTAATGCCTAGGCGGTCCCGGGGTGGAATCTCTGCCTGGAAAAGACGGGTTTTAGTGGGTATACTCTCAAGTAGAGCCTAGTGCAATGTCGAGAGGAGTCATAAAGCATTTCCCGTCGTTAAAAAAAAAAAAAAAAAATAATAATAATAATAACAAGAACAACAATAATATTATTACCATTTTGAATAATAATAATAATAATAAATCATAAAAATTATAATAATTATAGCATCTATAATAAAATAACTAAATAATAATCACTGTATATTAACTAACTGTGTATAAGCTTAATGGTAAGAGCATATAAGTAGAAAATAAGTTATTGAAATCTAGGCTACTACGTATACAGAGGGTATTCGTAACGGTAGTTTTTGGTTTAAAATGACTTATTATATGTTGGGTATATCCAAACATTAAATACAGATATCTGAAGCAGAGTGTTCGCAAAATACAATTAACTATTAAACTATGTAAATCTAAAGGTTTCGTAGATGTATTTTTATATAGTAACTTAATTGTTTATTTGAAATGTAGAATAAAGGCAGAATCGCCCACCCTGTCCAAATAGATGAGAGCGCTTAAAAATCTTGAAAACTTCATGATTTGAGTAACTTTTTCTCAATCAAAACTTTTACTGTAGAATAATGGTACAAAACTAAATAGAATTGTTAATTAATCTTTGCCGAATAAAAGAATGTCTGATTATTTTACAGTTGATTTTCAAATTATACAAAATCTCTTGTAAATGTGTTAAATTTCTCTGGTTCAAAGTAGAATACATAGTTTTGTACAAATATTACAACCTTTTTTTGGCACATAACACTTGAAAAATATATTAATAATTCGTGTTTATAAAAACACAGATTACTATTGTATTAGATGTTATAATCTTTATCAGTATTTAGTAAGAACACTGATACTTTTTATTTTCATATCTGTGATTTTTATGGTAGTTAGTCTTTATGAAATTTTCCAGTCAGTTCCAGACTGGTATAATTTATGTACAAGTAATGGTATGAATTATATGGTTTTTATTTTATTATTTTAAGCACAGATCTCTTGTTTAACCATATTGCAATTTTTATACTTTGCATTATTTTTCGTTAACTTTATTCTTAAATTTTATAATCAACTTTACATTGATATAAGGATCTACAAATGGGTTTTATTGAATATATTTTAGGATAAAACTGACTTATTTAATTGAGTAATTAAATGAAACTACAACCAAACCTTATTGTTGTAGTCAAAATGTCTTTCGAGGTTTAAAGTTTCTACCCCTCTCAAGTTTGACAAGACTATATTTTATAAATTGAGTATTATTTATTTTTGTATGTAGTTGGTTTTAGAGTTTTCAGCAAACTCCTCATAATGCAGTAATCTTCTTCCAGGCTGAATATAGAAATTAGTTTTTATTCGCGGAATAATTTATTTGTATAATCTTTGATTTAACTAGTGCGTGATGTTTGGTTGTCTGTAGGTAATGAATTTCATTGAAAATTAGAAATTAATTTTGTACCAACTTCCGATAAGCTAGGAGCTGCATATTTGCATTTAGATAATAGAACTAAATTTCGAATTTTCCATTGTAATTTGTCAACGGAAATAGACAATGGAAAAACAATACGAATTCAATTAAAAAAGGAAGCGCGAATTGTCATAAACTTAAACTTTGACAAATTTAGTTCAAAAGATTTAATATAATTTGTTCACTCTCGGTGCCAATATTTTAAATAACCATCTATCGTCGATGTTAGTACGTGAATAACTGTCTCTAATAGACTCATTGGAATTAATAAAGTTAAAACCCTTTATTCGATTTGTTATCAATTTCATGATGATATTTCACGCAGTCATTTATCTTCGATGACAATTCATGAATCTATCACAAAATAATAGAGTAAAAATAAAAATAACTAACAAACTATTTAAAACGCGCTTTAATATCAAAATTATCCTAACAGATTGACTATTTTTTTCTACCATCCAGGAAAACCAGAATCTTTATGAGTATAAATGAAATCGAGGAGCACTCATAATATACTTCATATCTTTAAAAAAGTAAAGTATTTTGTAATTTATTTTTGTATTATTTATAGCATATACATTTGATATGTATAAAGTACAATTTCTAACAATTTTAAAAGAAATAGTTCTATCTGGATCAAGTTTGAAAAAATCAACTTTCACCTTTATCTAAATGATCTTAACACATAGCTGAACAAAATGTTTTAACACATTGTGTTAAGCCTCTTCATCGCTCTTCAAATTTACCACCATGACAGCACATTCTCCGGATAGGAAGTACTGCGACGCGTATCGGGGTGGGCCGTTCAATAGATCGAAATCTGAACTAAACATCGATCGTCAACCATCAATCCGGAGAGCCCTAGGGAGAGTTGTAATGACAAAACCGATCTGTCCGACTGTCCGTTCTGAGTAGATGACAAATGACAGCTGGAACCACCTGGAGAGAGGCTAAGGTGTACTAGGTACACAGAGCTTTCCGATGCGAAATGTAATGCTATCTGTGTAAGTGATAACTCAAGCTGTCGGGTCGTGTGAGTTGCAGTATAGAAATAAATGTGTAATAATTATGAAAGAATTAACCTAACCTGACCTCAATGTCTAGAGCATGCTGGGCTTTCTCTATGAGAGACACAAGTTAAAATGTTCTGGTGCCAGATAGAAGGGTCTAAAAGCACTTGGACGAAAAGTCTCCATTTGTTATTTCTAATATTTCATACAATTTATTAATTACGTTTACCAACTATTACTTCTTAAGTAATGAATGTATTTTGCACAACCAAAAGAGCCCCTTTAAAAGTAATACAAACGGAAAAATGATAGTCACCAAAATGTAATAAAATAAAATAAATTGATTTGGAAAGGTAAAATTAGTTAGAGTATTAGTGTTGTTTCGGATACATTAAATGCATTAAAAAGCAATATAAAAAATATTTTCTTTAAATCATAACTAAGCAATATGCTTTCAAATAATTAAAGAAATACAAAAAGAAATAAAAAAATAATTTCTAATAGTTACTGTAAATATTTAAAATAATTAAAAAATAACTTTAAACAAAAAGGTTTTAAAACTTAACAGAATTTTTTTTGTAAACCGAGTTTTTAACAAAAACATAAATACAAGCACAATTTCAAACACTTCCAAAATGTTGCTAAATGGACATTTAAAAATAAAGAGGCATATGTATGAATTTTAAGCACAAGACGTGAAACAGATAAATTATATAGTGAGATTTTTATTCCACTCGAGAGTGGGTCACATAAAAATCTTAATGGAAGGGATTAGGTTAGCCTTTAAAACAATTGCATTCTATAAGTTTTTTTCACTGGTTTAATAAAAGAAGTTTAACAGATTTTGATAAATGTTTTGAAAAAATAATCGTTTTAGATAAAGAAAAAATTTGACAATTATAATTTAAATATAATGGAAACATTTTCTTATGATAATGGTATTGTAATGTAAATAATAATTTTCGTTGTTTTTTTGCGTTTCAAGCGAATAGCGTATTAAGGGTTTTGCACGAATAACTGAATTTTTAATGAAATATATAATTAAAATATTTACATTTACAATTTTTTACTAAGCATATCTTGGTATGTCGTTGTGATCTAAATTTATTTCTTCAGGACCAACTTGGATTTATGGCCAAC
>JBAIZL010000428.1:17500-85000 GCA_036971475.1 Prosapia bicincta
AAGTACAGAAATTCTAGATTATAGGTACTAATAGTAGTCTAAAGTTTAGAATTTGTTTTTTATATTCACTTTGAAATTGAAACTCGTATGAGGAAATAAATAGTAATGAGTTGGTGTATTTTATTGAAAATCTAAGCTCAAATTTTAGTAAATGTTTGTATTAGTAAAAAATATATTTTACTAGGTGAAATAGATCTTATTATTAAGATGCATGTATGTATTTCTTATATTAAGTATAGGTAGATTTGATGCCTATTGGAAAAAAACAATACAATATTATTTAAAATACTTTTCAAAATTGTTTCCAATCAGGAAATCAAAATTTAATGTTGATTGATAACATGATAAACATCTAATTTTAATTTGTAATTTAATTTTTCCTGCTTTTAAGGTAGGATAGCTAATATCACATTTAAAATTAAATCTTATTTTATCGTTGTCGCTGTCCGCTATCTCTGAAATCTGTAAGAGGATTCGTATAATCTGTAAATAATGTCGAGTTGGTTTTATTTATTGGAGTAAGGAGGGGAGTGTTGGGAATTCCAAATTGCCATAGTTGGTTGCAGCCGTTAAGTTATTTGGCCTGGAAAAAGCGCATTGGTAAATTCTGTTAATTTACCTTTTGCATTATAGATAATAGAACCGGTAATGTAGAACAAATGTAATTTAGAACCAGTGATTTTATAAACTACAACGACAGAGTAGCTTACTGTCTACCGCTGTAAGTTTACCTCCGGTAGGTGTGATCGAGATGGGAAAAACGTGGTGACATATGTTAACCAATATTTGGCTCATTCACACAATAACTCACCACGGCTACTATGACACGTTGGCATCTAGTAGGTGAGGCCACTTTCTTTCTTCCGTCCTCAGTCACAAACCCCAAAGAGAAAGTTACTGATGATATGAAGTGGCTAATGATTGGCAATATCAAAACATTACATATTACTGGTTATTCGCAAAATGTAAAGTTCCACTTATTTCTAATTTAAATAACTTCGGCTAGCATCGAGACCAAATTATAGGTTTCCAGACTCAGAAGATAAAGATATAATGTATTCCTAACAACCTAAACTATCCACATTGGGATAAACGATTGTCTATAGCTGCGATAAATAGTGAGTCTACCGAGGTAAGAACCCTGTTCAAGGGATCCTGTTCGTATTCCAATAGCAGGGTACATTCATATCCCTCTTTCACCCATTCCTGGTATTTTCCACATACTCCACACTTTTCTGCCTGCTAGGAAGTAATAGCACTATTATGCTTTCCGCCTTGAAACGATATTTATCTATAGCATAGTTTTCCCTCACAATAAGTTGAAAAAAGTAGAAAGTCTTGAATCAGTGTTGCCAACGAAATACAGAAATGTCCCTCTTAAACTGAAGTGATTGGATGCACAATCCACATAATTCCATGTTGATATAACATTAGACATGATGTCATTCCGCCACTTGTTTTACCAAATAATTGTTAAACAGTGTTTATACGGGAGAACAAGTGTTTGCCTGATTTCCATAAGAAAGCGAGAAACCCCGATGACAGGCGAGTTTCTGTTAATTAGACCCCTGCCGGCCGCGTCCCGTTAACGTTGTTTTAGTTTCACTTGAGAATCGCGATGCGCTGTGGCCACACTCGAAACTGTTTGAATCTCAATCAGGAAGGAACGCAAGCATTTACTAACATCCCGGTTAATATTTAAAATGATTAAA
The DNA here is from genome assembly GCA_036971475.1 of Prosapia bicincta. Taxonomy (NCBI): domain Eukaryota; kingdom Metazoa; phylum Arthropoda; class Insecta; order Hemiptera; family Cercopidae; genus Prosapia; species Prosapia bicincta. Next base: position 19,213 of record JBAIZL010000428.1, read on the forward strand.
TTTGAAAAACTAATTACAACTTAGAAAACAATTTTTCGTTTCATGTGGTTAGATTAAGTTAAGATTTTAACTTTAGAACGCAATGAACGTTACAGCGTATCCCACATTCTGCCCCAAAGACAGATTCCTTGCGTCGTCACTTTCTCAGATACAGAGTGTTCAATCTTCTGCCTTCAGAATGATCCTTCTGTTACAAGCCTATGACGTACTTGCACAAGTTGAGCCGCACAACTTTACTTCTGTTGAGCAGGTCTACTTGGGTTAAGTGAATCTTCTTCACTATGTCCTTATTTATTCCTACCAGTTCCAGAGGATACTCTTTTTTCCTAATTTCATATACCATCCCTTTATTTTTATTCTTAGAAGGAATATAATGGTAGATACCGCTTTATGATCCCGATAGACAGTAGGTATTCAGGTATGCGATCGTTAGAATCATTCTAAGGTCTCACCCATAAGCTCTCCTCGGACGTTATATGTTACTATAGTACCCTGCCATACCTTACTCTACCTTACCTTAATCCTAATTATATTCATAATTGCTTCCCTATCACCTCCTAGTCGATAATACGTAATAAACACAAACAAGAACATAATAACTAATTTTTGATCATTTAAACTTATAATACCATCTTCAGCGGAATACCTGAACAAGACCCATTTGAACTTATTCTACAGTCATGGACAAATATACTCTGTATATTTTTACGATTAGTTGAGTTCTTTCCTTTATGTCTTCTTACTACTGTTTAAAATGAGCTACGACTTAAAGCTATTCGTAAGTCAATCACATAACATCTCTTACAACCATCTATTGTTTGAATCCTGATTATTGTGTGTTTCAACTTATCAGGACCACACAGCAGCAATGACATTTTTAATCTACAAGTAACTAAAGTGAAAAGTCAAAGTAAGGACTTATATCACAGGACGGTCACACAGGACAGGCTCATAGAGGATGTCCTTACGACAAGCCTATTCACGGTTATCAATAGGTGCTCATAATGCATGCTCTTACAACCAGACTATTCACGGTCATCTATAGTGCTCATAATACATGCCCTTACAAAAAGACTATTCACGTCACATATAGGTGCTCATAGAGCATGTACTTACTACAAGTCTATTTACGGTCATCTGTAGGTGCTCATAGAACATGTACTTACTACAAGTCTATTCACGGTCATCTATAGGTGCTCATAATGCATGCTCCTACTACCAGACTATTCACGGTCATCTATAGGTACTCATAATGCATGCTCCTACTACCAGACTATTCACGGTCATCTATAGGTGCTCATAATGCATGCTCCTACTACCAGACTATTCACGGTCATCTATAAGTGCTCATAATACATGCCCTTACAAAAAGACTATTCACGTCACATATAGGTGCTCATAGAGCATGTACTTACTACAAGTCTATTTACGGTCATCTGTAGGTGCTCATAGAACATGTACTTACTACAAGTCTATTCACGGTCATCTATAGGTGCTCATAATGCATGCTCCTACTACCAGACTATTCACGGTCATCTATAGGTACTCATAATGCATGCTCCTACTACCAGACTATTCACGGTCATCTATAGGTACTCATAATGCATGCTTCTACTACCAGACTATTCACGGTCATCTATAGGTGCTCATAATGCATGCTCCTACTACCAGACTATTCACGGTCATCTATAGGTGCTCATAATGCATACTCCTACAACCAGACTATTCACGGTCATCTATAGGTGCTCATAATGCATGCTCCTACTACCAGACTATTCACGGTCATCTATAGGTACTCATAATGCATGCTCCTACAACCAGACTATTCACGGTCATCTATAGATACTCATAATGCATGCTCTTACAACCAGACTATTCACGGTCATCTATAAGTGCTCATAATGCATACTCCTACAACCAGACTATTAACGGTCATCTATAGGTGCTCATAATGCATGCTCCTACTACCAGACTATTCACGGTCATCTATAGGTGCTCATAATGCATGCTCCTACTACCAGACTATTCACGGTCATCTATAGGTGCTCATAATGCATGCTCCTACTACCAGACTATTCACGGTCATCTATAGGTACTCATAATGCATGCTCCTACAACCAGACTATTCACGGTCATCTATAGGTACTCATAATGCATGCTCTTACAACCAGACTATTCACGGTCATCTATAAGTGCTCATAATGCATACTCCTACAACCAGACTATTCACGGTCATCTATAGGTGCTCATAATGCATGCTCCTACTACCAGACTATTCACGGTCATCTATAGGTACTCATAATGCATGCTCCTACTACCAGACTATTCACGGTCATCTATAGGTGCTCATAATGCATGCTCCTACTACCAGACTATTCACGGTCATCTATAGGTGCTCATAATGCATGCTCCTACTACCAGACTATTCACGGTCATCTATAGGTGCTCATAATGCATGCTCCTACTACCAGACTATTCACGGTCATCTATAGGTGCTCATAATGCATGCTCCTACTACCAGACTATTCACGGTCATCTATAGGTGCTCATAATGCATGCTCCTACTACCAGACTATTCACGGTCATCTATAAGTGCTCATAATGCATACTCCTACAACCAGACTATTCACGGTCATCTATAGGTGCTCATAATGCATGCTCCTACTACCAGACTATTCACGGTCATCTATAGGTACTCATAATACATGCCCTTACAAAAAGACTATTCACGTCACATATAGGTGCTCATAGAACATGTACTTAATACAAGTCTATTCATGGTCATCTGTAGGTACTCATAATGCATGCTCCTACTACGAGACTATTCACGGTCATCTATAGGTACTCATAATACATGCCCTTACAAAAAGACTATTCACGTCACATATAGGTGCTCATAGAACATGTCCTTACAACAAGTATATTCACGGTCATTTTCAGATGCTCATAATGCATGCCTTTACAACAACCCTATTCACGGTCACCTATAGCCGCTCATGCATGCCTTTACAAAAGCCTATTACTATCCTCCCACATTGCCATACTTCCACTCACTGGCAGCCGAAGATTTTCACTCAAGATATCTCAGATTTTTCACACCCTCTAAGCGGACGTTGTGGTTTTCAAGCCTGGTTTGTCTATAATTTGCAACTATGTTAAATAAATACAAATTAGGTTTTTACGCATCAATAGCGTTCTGGTTCATTAATCTGCCTTCCATTTCTTCAGTGACATCCGAAGATTTTCCTTCCTTGGATATCACAGATTCTTTACAACACAAATCTCAGTCGGTATCAAAACAAAACTACTTGATATAGCGTATAATATTGGAAATTATATATATTTGTATATTTATGCCTGGTTGAGTGAATCGAAATTTCCGCTCGTCCAACCCAACAAAATTAATTGTTTACCAACTATCCGGATTCAATGTGAGCTAGCCGACTTAAAATACAGAATAAACACGCAAAGCACGATTTTACTCGCATAAATTCTTTGAGAGGTTGGCGAAAATACTCCTTTCATTCATCTGTAGGCCTACTTTAGGTAGAGCATTCGAGCCATCCCCTAACCTCCTATTACCAAGGGGTAATCATAGAACTTCTACTTTCTATTTCTGTCTTTTTGTATCAAATTAATGTATCGGGAAGAAAATAGTCCAAGTCTTTGATAAAAATGTAATTCAATTACAGAGTTCTACACATAGGCACAGACATGCCGGGGTCCACACAGATGCCTGTATCACAAACTAGAAAACTCTACTCACTTACCTTATTAAAAATCCTTATTCAAAACTATTTACAATTTGTTTTAAAACGATGGTTAATATGAATGAATGTAAAACACAGACGCACAAAAAGCAGTAACAATATGATTTAAAATATAATCAACAGAAACAGAAATACAAAATTTAAGTAGAACAAATACACAATGTGAGCCAAAATATCTCTACAGTTTACTGTGTCAGCTTTACCGCTGTCCCTCGCGTTAAAACCCACAAATCGTGTCTCAAAAAGCATCTCATTAAAGCATCTCAATGTCGCTGAAGTCGTAAACGTGCACTCAATGATAATTACACTGCACGCGCCCCGCAATTAAACATATAGTATAAATTTAATTACGATGTAATTTGTCAAAGGTTACTTAATGAGTATACCACACACGTCAGACGAGTTCGTAAAAATGGGACGACAAAAGATAAATAAAATGTTTGAAAATAATTGCGGACGAGAGACTCGGCGTTTAATATTCATGAGAGCTCTACGCCCAATAGTCGCATTCAATGGGTACTGAGTCTATTTTGAATATATAAATACTTTGATGATTTAGGACCGAGTTTATGTAAAACCCAGGATAAACTGGAGGGCGTGCCGCTGGCGCGGGATGACGTCTCAATTCTTTGGAAAAAGAAAAATCCTTGCATTTGAAATCGAGTTTGAAACGGGCTTGTGACAAAGTAAAGACATGAACATGGTCAGCAAATATGATCGGGCCATTCAGTTATACACAGGATTAATGTACTTGAGTAAGAGACTCATTTTAGGATTTATTCAGACGAGCTTATCTTGTTTGGGGAAATTATGAAAAAGTATTTTTCCTACTTTGAAAAATGTTTTATGATTTAATCCCTGATTTATTTTATTTTATTGTGTTTTTATTATTCTGTCTCTTTAAAATAATATTTAATAACTTAGACATTTTAAAAACATTTTTACATTTTATTCATTTTACAAAAAAATGAGACAGTCAATGTCCTAGTTAATAAAATAAAATATGCAATAGAATACGTTTATAGAGATGTTGGTAAAATTTACAGAATAAAAACGTAATAAGTTGATTTTGAAAAAAATTCAGAATAGTTTAATTTTCGTTATTGAAAAATTAAAGTTTTAATTTTAGTAATGGGAATAAAATAGGTTATGCAATTCATTTTAATAATTATTATAGGTTATTGAATTTATAATATATGTTATCTATAGTAAATTTGATGTTATTATATTTGTAATATTATACTTAAGGCGTAAAAATACATATTTTGAAATATAAGTAAATATATTTATTAAATAATAGAAAATATTGAATAATATCATTGAAACTTGATAACGTAAATCTTGGAGAGAAGTTTTTAAATTTGGGTATTATAAAAATGTAAGATAAAAGGTTTGGATTTTGCTTGTATCTTAGCTTTATCCAAACGTTGGTGTTCTTTTTTTTTTTGTACATTGTGAAAAGATCTCTAACGTTATAAAGTCACTAACGTTTGGATTACTGGATAACGTTACATCTTTCTACTACCTCTATTAGGAATGAATCTACCTATATTTAACACTGTATGAACAGTAAGGGAAGTCTTTCAGGTATCTTGAGAGCTCCTACTCCCGACGCCTCAAGAATCTTTACTCATAGTTACAAAAATCTCTACTTATAATCACAGGATGGTTTTTATAATCTCATGGATTTATGGTCAAAATGATTTGTACCTACAGCCACGAGGTTCTATACTTACGGCCGCAAGAATTTGTACTCGTGGCTACAAAGATCTGTAATCGCAGCCATAAGGATCTGTAATTATAGCCACAAGGATCTGTACTCACAGAAACAAAAATTTGTTATCACAGACACAAGGATCTGTACGCATGGCCACAAAGATCTGTACTCAAAGTCACAAGGATCTGTACTAACAATCACAAGGATCTGTAATTATAGCCACAAGGATATGTACTCACAGCCACAAAGATTTGTTATCACAGACACAAGGATCTGTACTCATGGCCACAAAGATCTGTACTCACAGTCACAAGGATCTGTACTCACAATCACAAGGATCTGTAATTATAGCCACAAGGATCTGTACTCACAGCCACAAAGATTTGTTATCACAGACACAAGGATCTGTCCTCATGGCCACAAAGAGCTGTACTCACATTCACAAGGATCTGTACTCCCAATCACAAGGATCTGTAATCACAGCCTTTAGGATCTGTAACCACAGCCACAAACATCTGTACTCCCAGCTACAAAGATCTGTACTCATGACCACAAAGATCTGTACTCACAACTACAAGGATCTGTAATTACAGCTACAAGGATCTGTACTCACAACGACAAGTATCTGTTCTCATGAACACAACGATTTGTACCTACAGCTACAAGGATCATGTACTCATGACCACAAGGATCTGTACTCACAGTTACAAGGATCTGTACTCATGACTACAAAGGTCTGTAGTCACAGTCACAAGGATCTGTACTCACAACTACAAGGATCTGTAATCACAGCCACAAGGATCTGTATTCATAATAACAAGGATCTGTTCTCATAACCACAAGGATTTGTACTTACAGCTATAAGGACCTGTTCTCAAATTCACAAGTATTTTTACTCAAAGTTACGTATCAATCTCATTATTACTACATTAATATATAATAAATCATCTTTATTCCACCTCCAAGAGATACATGAGACTAGGAGTACAGGAGATGCAGGAGACAATAAAATACGGGAGATCAGAAGATACATTCGTATTACATTACTCTGGTTTCCAAACATAATAATAGATTGCATAAAATTAGAATTTTGATTAAGAAACTACTATTCATAAATATTGTTTTTTCACTGGAAATTAAATTTTCTCGTTGAATATGATGTACAGTTTTTTTTTAAACTTCGTGCCATTTTAAATTATTAAAATCCAATCTTTAAACACGTCCATACCATTGACATCCTAATTTAACACATACATTACTTAAATTATTGCCAACGTTGAAAAGCAAAATGTGAACAGACGTTTATTTAGCGTCTCTAATATTTGTGGAAACAGACGCGAAGACCCACGCGCGCTAATAATTGCTTGAGAACCATCAACATGCATAAACCTGTCAACGCTCCACTCAGACGATATATTCATCTATTAGAACGCATCCAGCTTGTTTTCAATTTGCCTGAATGATTGAGCGGCGAAGTGTTCGAAGGAGAACTCGTTGAGGCCTGTCATTAAATCGAGGAGGCTGTGATTTCGTGTTAAAAAAGTATATAATATTCGATAGTGTGAAATTGGTGCATGTTGTTTTACGAGTGTTTATAAAATGCAATAAATTGTTAAATGTTTTACGGGTTTGTGTAGGGTTATCTCTGGTTTGGTAACCGACAGTCATTTTATAATGCTTCACTTTATATTTTACGGCTTTCTCTGAGCCGTAGAATACGAATAGTATGCTTGGAATGATATTTAATTCGTTAAAGTCACCATATTTCTCTTCTTATTCTTGAATGAACATGTATAATATAACTTGAACATTTAATAATATAATTGCAAGTTGATAATATAAAATAAGGTAACATAACTTACGCGTTAAAACAGCTGTTCTACGACATAATCGACGATGTAAAAATACCTTTGTATTAAATCATATGCTGTAACTTAATTTAAGTTAAGGCTGTTGCATTCAATCTCTGATGGTGCGAACTGTTGATTAATTGAAATTTTACATTTGATATACTGTTCTGTGAATAAACATGTGTTATTTCACCATTTATTTTTAAGAGGTTAATTTACGTTCATATTTCCGTCAAAGACGTTTATACATACAAACATCACACACGTGGGCGCACGCATGTATATATATATATATATATATATATATATATATATATATAACAAGAAAACGTATTATATATATATATATATATATATATATATATATATATATATAGATAGATATACGTGGAAGAAGCCGTATCTCCGGCCGCAGTTTCTAAATATTGTACAAAAGACTATGAGGTTTCTTCCTAACAGTCCACATGGACGTCGAATGCAATATGGAAACAAACGGCAATCCTCACAATACGTACACAACACAAAATATACACACACGCGTGTCTAGACTTGGGCGTGCGAATGACCTCATTACATTAAGCCAGGCTGGTCGCGTTTGTGTGTATATTTGGTGTCAATGTTCGTATTGTGTGTGTAACGTATCTGCTTCGTTAATATTTTTCATGACGGTTTGTGTGAACTGATACATTGACAATATTATTGTAGTTGAGGAACTTGAAATGAAGATGGAATGAAACTTACTGGTCTTCGGGCAATATTTGGAAAATACGCTGGTATATTTGTTATCATTCATAAGTTATTCATTAGGTTTAAGCAACATTCATAAGATAAAACACTAATAAATTGAAGTAATAATTTTCGGGTCAATATAACTATTAATAATAAATTGAATACAGCTGACAATATATAATTTATTTACTCGAAGGCGTTTCGATTATAAAATACTTATAGCTTAATAATTGAATTCAATATTTAACTTCAAATACAGTTTCCAATTTATAAACTCTTGTTCTATTTACTGACAATTAAAACCTTTTACTGTCATAGAAATGCTTTTGAATAAAGAAAAATTTATCTAGAGATTAAAAAAAATTATTATTACTAATAAAACACTTAATTCCGATCATATTTACATCACTTTCTAGAACTTTCTTGTTACTACCTTAGAAGCTTTCTGTGACGATGCTTATTCTAAATACACAAAAGTAATTGAGAGCACACTAGCGTAATTATAATTACCAAACGATTATAAATCCTTTGCTACAAATTAGGATGGTTACAGAAAAGCTATGGCCATTTCGCTAACACAGTAACCCTCAACAGAAGGTTATAAATGTTGACTTTTGTAACCTTCTGAGGATGCAAACTGTGTTAGCGGAATATACATAAAGGTTATTTATTTATCTTAATCTGTAGCAAAGGTTTTAGTCTATGGTTTATTAATTATTCTGAAAACGTTAACAAAGGTACTGGAAAGTAGCCCTATTTCGTAACTAAACATTTAAAATCTTTGGCGGGTATACAATTAAAGCAACGTCTCATAAAGCTCTTACTAGAGCAACACTGCTCATGAATCAGGGAAATAATGTTTAAATAATTAGAAATAAATTAGTCACTTATTTTAAAAAAATCCTGTGAAAAATACGGGATTCAAAGTCGTTTTAAGTCCCTCATTAGAAACTTTGATGTCATTCATTGCAATTTATTCAAATTTAAATGCTATATGGTTTTATTTGTACAGACAACAGCTATTGAGAGAAAAAAGGAAAGGATCATTAACTATTTACCTATTAGTGTAACAGCAGAAGACAAGATCGTGTATGAAATAGTTACGCGCTCGTCCAGTTTCTTGAACCTAATTATATAATATAGGTATAAATATGTTTTTATTAAAAGTTTGATTTTAATCGAGATATATTTAACTAAAATTAATACAAAACAATAATGGTCTGGTTTTAGAGATTTCAGTTACCTTGAGAAAATGTTTACAAATATCTGTTTTCTTATAATTTTTCCGTTTGAATGAAAATTTTTCTACCGCTCTGTTTTTGAACAGCTCAAATTTTAGAATTTATAAAATAGTTTAGGCACTGTCTTATTTTTAAGATCAGATCGCGGCTGTTAAATTTCTCTTTGTTACGAATCCTACTTCTACCTCACAGCAATTGTCGAGAAATTGCAACCGACAGCTACTACCTCACCTTCGGCATTCCAATCAAATTACAAGATTTGGAGAAAAGTTCGTGAAACGAACTACCGTTCTACCCAGCACTGCAGTCTCTCGACAAATGGGACACTAAAGGTCAGTTCACACGGACGCGATGAGTAACTTTTTGTTTAATTTAGATATTTCTAATTGGAATATTGCGCGTGTTTTAAAACACAGAAAAAGATGTTCTTCAAGTATTACTTAAATAAAATGTTAGAAAATTGGCAAGAATTGAAGAGTTTAATAAATCTCAAATTTTCCGGAAAGAAATATTTTTTGTGTTAGACGTTTTTTTAGCTTAAATAATTGGCCTAGAAGAAAACAAATTACAACTTTGAGTAGTATAATTATTCTACTAATACAAAAATGTTACCAAAAACAATACAATTTTGTAACATCCTGTGTTACTAAATATTAGAATACTTTTTGTATGCATCACAAACAGAGAGCATGTAGACATTTTGAAACGGATTACACTTTGTGGCAAATCAAAAAAAATTTACTTGTGTAAAAGTCAGAGAAATAAATATTTTGTACCGATATCAATAAGAAATCAGTTGTTACAAAGACAACTAGTGGTAGCTCGCAGATTTTCCCATTTTAAACAACCTTCTTTTGTCTTTTTAACGTGTAATGGTGATTTTTTTGTTAGTGGAAAGTGATTCAGTAATAAAATGTGGGCTAATTGTTTGGGAGTTTGGAAAAAACGTTTTAAAGTTTTTATTTTACAATATAAATTTCAAAATCGATTATTAATCGAAAAATTAATCCGTAGATCCAAAGGCCTTTCCGTGGAACTATGTATTTTCCGTGCCTCCAAAAACCCCATGCCAGTATTGTAAATTGGTGGAAATACCTCGATGAAGATAACCAAGACTGGTCGATAGGAATTTTAGATAAGCTCCTCTTTCTTATTTTTAGTAAAGAATTTTAGCCTTGGTAACTCGTCCGATCTGTTATCTACAATTGTAATTTAGTAACCTAGATCTGGTTTGTACGGTGGAGAGCGCATGGTTACAGCCGTAACTTGTTACACGAATAGTATTTCAAGAAAAAAATCATTCATAAATAAAATGTCTAAAGTATATCTGTTAGCATAATACTGGAGAATGTAACGCAGTTTTTCTTCGTAGTAATAATCTCAGTTTATTGAATAATATTGGTTAGTTTTATATTGTATACCCTAGTGGAAGCCATAGGTAGCTGGTAGACGCGTCTCTTCGATTGTACACGTCCTCTTCAGGTAGGCGAACCTGCCACGCGGATGCCACAAATTTACCCTAACCCTCAGGAGTACCTGAGGATTGTTTATCCTTGCCCTGGTCTTCACCATTCCTGTTTTACAAGAGGGCGTATCAGTTAATTGTGACACCGATTAAGATTAGGCTACTTCAAATAAACAATCCTGCATAAATGATGTCATGATCAAGTTGTTACGTTCTTATATTAATCCTGTATACATTCATAATCCTTTTTTATTCTTAGTAAGGTATAACACATATAACGGCCGATAGCCTTAAAAATACCAATTAGAGTAGAGGAATCAGAATGTGCGGTAAAGGATCGCAAAACGTCGCCGACAACATAGTTCAGTTCTGAATCAGATGGGTTCCTAATTTCTAGCTAATTCTATCGTCAGTTTTATTTTGAAAGCATTTTCTTGCTATTAAAAAAATTATTAAAACAAATTTTACATCTAATCTTTAAGTAAAATTGACCATCTGTTCAATTTCATCCGTACAGGACAACATACAAATTGTTATGAAAACATCGTTAGTGAAAATCGGTTTTTGAGGAGACAGGAGAGCGTTGATTTACCGCGCAGCCGTTAGACAGCGCCACCTACGCTCGTCAAGACGACTCGTCTTCCGGTCTCGTGCCTACAGGATTATTGTATTAATTTACATAAGTCGCACTGATCCGTGCACGTGGGTCTGGGCGGATATTTAATTAATATTTCGGGCCCATCATTGTATGCTGATAAACTGTTGTGACACATTGAGTGATTTTTTGATGTTTAATTTTAAAGTTTAATTTACTAACAATGATGAACTGTTTATTCACATTACACTATGGCAATTTGGGTTTCAAAAATATACAGTAATTTTACCCTCCTACAAAGAATTATGTGTAATCGTTCCTCGAGGGTTTTTTCTCTGTTTGATGTGCGTGCGGGTGAGAGAACTGAGTTTCTATCAGATCGTACCGCCACCCCTCCTACTTCCTTACAGGTGGCTGACACTTTGAGTAAGGTTGCGCGGAACGTAACGAGGAAAGGTTATCAGATTATAGATACTGTTAAGATAATATGATGATAGTGTAAAGGGTAGTTGAGACAAAGTGAGCGTTCTAGGAAACGGAGATCCTGGGAATTAAGTACTGTATTTATTGTAGATAATAACGGTGAAAAACGTTTCCCTTGTAGTAGTTCATAATTAGGTAAATTTTTAAAACTCACCGAGACAAAAGCTTTTTAGACTGTTGTGAAAGTCATCATCAAAGTCTAAGAAAGACGCGGGGGTTCGGGGGTAAGTTGAGGGATGTCGGACTCAATTATAAGATCAAACTGTAATTGTGAATTTGTACCAAGTTGTTCATTTAATAAATTTTCGCCTTAGGTTTTAATTTGTAGATCATTTACTCAAGTGTGTAAAAAAAGATTTTTTCGGAGTAAACCCTAGTCCTCTGACTAGAGGTCCGGAGTTCGAATCAGTCCTCTGAGCACCTTTTAACTATTATTATTTTATTATTATTATTATTATTATTACTAAATCTCGGAGGGACCTTATTGGTGTAGAGCACTTAGCTGCAGCCTTTGTACTCTTTTCCCATCCCTACCACAGGCCTAGCTTACTGGGTACCTATCTCTTTGCAGAAATCAAGTACCCACCTGATGCTAAATCTTCTGATATCCTCTGGTGTACATACAGAGGCCAAACCACTTTCTCCTTGCAGCTCCCAAAGGACCTTTTAACTATGGTTGTGATCAAAACTACTATCTTGTTTACTCTACTCTACATTTTCTTACTCTTGATAACCTCATCTATATATCTATTATTGTATTTTTTTTCTTTTTGTTTGTAAAGGCTCAAATGTATGTATGTATATACTATATAGGCCATATACATTTTTTTAATGTTGAATATTTTAACATTTAAAAATTATATATTTTGAATATTAATAGCATTTGAATGTCTAGTCACTTCCTATTTCCAATTGATTACATCAAGGATTTTTCTTACTACTATTTTACATACATCCGCTGAACAAAGGCTCGAAGATAGTAACAAGTGACTCGTCAGAATGGGCCGAATAAACGTTTTTGAACAGAAAAGTGAAAAACCCTAGATTCGCTGACTGACCTCTATTTTAGATATGCATCCTTTTGCCTCTTTTAGTAATAGTTTTATTTTAAATATTAGTCTTCGGCAGACATATGGAATCAGATCTCTACTCATAACCGTTGCGGTGAGAAATCCATGTGTAGATTTTGTATTACTTTTCATATAAGTTTTCTTAATGCCGTATATTTCAATGTCAAACACCTTCTTTCCATCCATCAACCAAATCCGTGATGCCTTGGTGATTCTGGAGAACGACCACTGCCGTGTATGCTTCAGTGGTCAACTGATGTGTATATACAATGTATTTATGTACACAATGGTCACTGCCAATGTATAGGTCACCTTTACCACCCAAAAGCAAGTACCCCTCTCTGGGTTCTGCAAAGCACCTCCTACATTGTACTACATCGGTTCGTTTCCGCTTAGGTTTAATACAAACTATATATCCGGGGTTCTGGCTATTCGGCATAACAAGTAACAATAGGTGAATGCAAGCGTCGAGCGCGTACCGTTACTTGATTAGGCCAAAATAAGCAAAGACAAAACGCGATTGAACCTTAGATACGTTGTGTGTGACAAGGAGAGGAGACGTTTTAATAAGGTGTAAGAGAGAGATAAAGAGGGCTAATGAGCCTTTGGAAGCATCAATCACCCAGCAGGCCGCTTCGACCCGACTCGGCCTCGATCCCGGACCCCGTCTGACATCCTTGCGACGTGAGCAGAACGTTTTGGCGGCAATTTGTTTGCATTTGAATATATGCAGGTAGTTGTTCGGATATAATGTATAGAACATACATACATTGCGCATCTGCACATCGAAGCCAAACTCTTCTTCCACCGTCTTGAAATGTTTTAACGATTTGCTGTTTATTATAGTTATGGTAGTGCCAGAGGCAATACATAAGGCTAAAGTTTTAAAGCCACGTCTTTAAAAAGCGGTAAATTAGATAATTATATTTACAGTTAAATTATCTGTAATTTATACATGACTTAAATTACTACGTGTAAAATTATTATTAAAATTTACACAACTGAAATGTATTACATGTTAGCTATATTATAATATTCCATAGGCTCTTATTTTTAGTAGAATATATTTATTCTGTACTCTTTTCGAATTTTAAAATAAGTTGTTTCAAATAATTATAACTTTAATAACTGTGATTCAGTAAATACAGTATCACACGTTTAACTTTATATTGCACGATACAGAAAGTAAAATAACGTAGGCGTATTAAAAGCAGCCGTTACATGAAATAATAACTTATTTTAATCACATTTACCCATTTCTGGATAAATAGGATAAGGAATTTGAAAGATAGAAAACATAACCTCCAAGTAACCTCTAAGTAAAGACTAAAATAGCGGTTAACTTTAACAAAATCCATTGAAGACGTTGTGTTTGGTTTTCAGAAATTTCTAAATCTAAATAAATTTATTAGAAAATGTTCTCAAGTTGGCCGCCTGATTAATTCATATTTTTACAGTTTTACACTCATCGAAAACAGTGTTAGAGCCGTCAAAAGATAAGTTTTCCAAAACTATAAACTAATAACACAAATAATAAAATAAAAATAAAATATTGTTGAAAATATTGACAAGTCAACGGGATGTCCCCAAAGTGTTCATCGCCCTATAGGGTACGAAGTGAATCGAATCACCAAGTACTTCTTAACGTATTACAGTATCATTACGTGGTGTGAAACATAACTACACTAAGGTGGATTTCCTTATTGGAAGATTCCAAGCGAAGACTGCAGTCACCACATCTTTTACACTGCTCTCTCGAGAGGGAAGTCTTGCAAGGGCGGAAAGACCTTTATTTACCTTCAGTCTTATGTTGAAGACCTTATATTCTTCGTAATTACCTAAGATTAACGTATTGACTGTTCATAAGGCACATTAATTGTTACTTGGTCCTTCGTCCCCGTTTGCTTCCTCGCCTATGATGTAAAAACAGGTGTTCAAAAAAATGTTCCAAATATTATTAATAAACGTTTGTGATAAGTCAGAAAGACGTATGTTTCCAATATGCTCTCAATAATCTAAATCGTAAAATAGGAAAATATAATTTAACGTATTTGTGACCATTAGGGTCGGTATAACGACGCCGCAAACTTAGTGTACTCTTTACTTAAATGCATGTACCTTGTGTAAATAAAGAGTATCCAATTTGATTGCCCAAATTAGAAATTCCAGCAAAAATAAATAAAATTTAGTAACTAGAAAGAAATGAATTCTTACATTTGACTATAATTTGGAGAGTTGTGAATAAACCACTCTGAAATAAATCGCAAAAGATGGTATGAATGTATAATCTAGTATCTGACAGACCCGGAGCTGAATAGTTTCTACCATTAGCTACTTCAGCATCTTATTTCCTTATAGCATTAATACATTTGTTAGCGACACACATTGGAAATAACTACTCAATTTGTTGATGTTTTTAAGAATCTAGCCACAATAACGTGATCCTACAATGCGCAAACCATAACTTCGTCGATAAAAAGTTTAAGAGAACAAGACCTAGGTCACTTAACTCCGAGTAGTAGAGTAGCCAACCCGTAAGGTAAACATATTTAAAGTATCGTTTCGCCGAAGAAGGTCGGCGCCCGTGTTCACACTAACATAAGCTAAACCCACACTTGTTACGTCATAAAATCCGCCATATTTCAGATTCCTCACACACTGACGCTCTCGGCAATAGACAGACAACCATTAAGTGTATACAAAGTGCACATACACTTTGCCGGACATAAAACTCAGTGCACTGCTTCCAATTTTCCAGTCCAGTGGTCGTCGGTGGGGGTCCCGTTGTACTCATTGATTA
This sequence comes from Prosapia bicincta, assembly GCA_036971475.1. Lineage (NCBI taxonomy): Eukaryota > Metazoa > Arthropoda > Insecta > Hemiptera > Cercopidae > Prosapia > Prosapia bicincta. Next base: position 34,933 of record JBAIZL010000428.1, read on the forward strand.
GGCGAGAAATATGGAATTCCGTTTATTTTTTTTTAGTATTTTGACATATTTTTCTATTCTATTCTTCAAATATGTTACAGTTTATAATATTTTCTAATATATTTCAAAAAATATAAACATATATATGATCTGATGGGATCATATAAAAGATATTTATAAAATAATAAATATTTTGGAGCAATATTAACGAAATATGTTACGAAATTTATACGAAATTTGAATAATTTTTTTCCAACAAAAGATTTTATATTATAATTTTGATAATGAAAATGATGGGACAAAATGATGGAAAAAATAAAAGGTTACAATATCATTGAATATGATTTACTTCAAATAAGAATAACCTTTTTTCTATTGTTAATATAACAAATTTGAATACGTGTTTCGAATTACCTTCATCATCAGAAGCATACTGTCGTTGTTTAAAAGAAAATAATTACTTATAAATAGCTAAATTATAATATATTTTGTATAAAGTCCAGAAGTTATTAAATTTTATATGAAAAGCTTTGTAAAATATATACTTTTTGTTGCAACAAGAGAAATGTATAATTGGAAATTGACTTTTTCCAATATTCGTGAATAGTTCAATACTCACTTTATTGTATTCAGTACCTAGTTTACAATTTTACCTGGCCTCGGTTTAAGTTAGAATTCCACTTCTGCGGAATAAATTCGTACAATTAAAAAAAAAACACGGTCACATGAAAGAACATCTAGATCTAACAAAATGTAGGTGTAACAAAGTCTATGTGTAATAAGCTCGTAGCAAAGTCACTTATATGTAAATATAGGTGTAACAAAGTCTAGGTGTAACAAAATCTATGTGTAATAAGCCCGTAACAAAGTCACTTATATGTAAATATAGGTGTAACAAAGTCTAGGTGTAACAAAGTCTAGGTGTAACAAAGTCTATGTGTAATAAGCTCGTAACAAAGTCACTTATATGTAAATATAGGTGTAACAAAATGTAGGTGTAACAAAGTCTATGTGTAATAAGCCCCTAACAAAGTCACTTATATGTAAATATAGGTGTAACAAAGTCTAGGTGTAACAAAGTCTATGTGTAATAAGCTCGTAAAAAAGTCACTTATATGTAAATATAGGTGTAACAAAATGTAGGTGTAACAAAATCTATGTGTAATAAGCCCGTAACAAAGTCACTTATATGTAAATATAGGTGTAACAAAATGTAGGTGTAACAAAATCTATGTGTAATAAGCCCGTAACAAAGTCACTTATATGTAAATATAGGTGTAACAAAATGTAGGTGTAACAAAGTCTATGTGTAATAAGCTCGTAAAAAAGTCACTTATATGTAAATATAGGTGTAACAAAATGTAGGTGTAACAAAGTCTATGTGTAATAAGCCCCTAACAAAGTCACTTATATGTAAATATAGGTGTAACAAAGTCTAGGTGTAACAAAATCTATGTGTAATAAAGTAAAGTGTAATAAAATATACTTATAATAGTACAAAATGCACCAGCTGTATAATATAACCTAGGTTTAACAAAGTCTACATATAACGACAATTAAGTGTAACATAGTCTGGTTTCCCATAAGACCATTTTATATACATTTAATGAAAAGAATATATGTATTCTTATCCTATACATTGAATGTATGTATTCAATACAGATTTAATATTCTGTATGCTTTCAAAAAGAAACACGACTTTGATAAGTGCGTTGGGTCAACCATAAACAGATCATGTAGTTAGCCTAATAAATATATATAGTCTCTTCTTGGGCTTTGATTTTTTAATTGTGAATCAAGCTGTTATGTAGTCCTATAAATCTAATTGATTAGGAAGAAAAATAAGGAAGGAAAAAATGAAGGTAGATAGGAGTCAATTTTATTCAAACTACTATATTTTAAAAATCGAATCCTCAATTTGACTGTTTTTAAATCGTAAGTTAAACATTAAATGTTTCTATGTAGCATATTTGTTAATATTTCCTTTTTGCAACTACATACGAGAATATAGTCAAATTTTTGACCGATCATTGAAATTTCTTCGGTTGAACAAAAGAGCGCTTTTTGAGTATAAAAAGAAATTTGAAATGGGCAACCCAGCATTCCGCGAGGTAGTTATGCAAAGCAGCATTGGCTCCGGCACAGACAACACAGTAGCGTGCACTTACAGAGTATTGACTATAGACAAAACGCATTGCTCAATAATAGACGTCGTAAACTTGTAATAGCTTACAGAGCTCGAGTTTAAGGGGTCCGTTGACCTTGACAGGAGGGTGGATGCGTACACATTTTTTATTTTACTTATTAAATTAACGCCATGTTTTAATAATATTATTTTTATCATGGAGAGGGGTGACTTAGAGAGTATATGGACAAACTTATATAAAATGTTTTAGGTTTTACTAAAGATTATCTATTTAGGTTTAACATTGTTTAAAATGTGTGAAAATTTGGCTTAACTAAAGACTGTTGCATTTGCTATAAAGATCTTAAGAGTTTAAAAATCAATAAAATAGTATTTATAGATACTTCGTCATTAAAAAGACCTGAAATGTATTACATTAAAAGTTACAAACTTCTGTTTTCGATCACACCAATGAAATTTTCTTCTTGTGTCTATATTGTGTTTAAAAGTTTCGTTTTCTGTTATTGGCCTTATGGATTTCGGTCGACACTAATATTCAAAAGATCACTCACTTGGGGTTATTTACAACCCTGTTTTCTACCTTTCTAATTATAAATTGTTATTTATTTGTACTTATGTTTTCTATTTGTACTATCTATTTTGCGTTTCTTGAATAATTTATTTACTTTATTTGTAAAATATGCATATATTGTATTTATTATTCGTATCAGAAGTTTTATTGCAGTTGTTTCCAACAATTTCTATGTGCACTTAAATCCGTGAAATTAAAAATAAGAACAGATTAATAATTCGTAAATGTTATAAAATCACCATATGAGTAATTTTTGGTACAGATTCAAACGAAAAGTAATTTAACAATACTTAATAAATGTACACTGTGCTATAGAACTTTGCTGTCTTATATTTACGATGACGTCATCACACTTTGGAAAATTACAAGGTCCTATGCTTCCACGAATAAAATGCTTATTAATAAAATGTACAGCTATAATGTCTTTAGCCAACAAAATAGTCTTTATCCGCTGACTGCTAAGACGACAAATTGCGGTCCTGGTTTGTGTATCAACATCGAGTTGGAATGGATATCGATCCCTCCTCTTTTTTAAAGAAGGGAATTTCAGTCTGCCGGACGAATTGTTGTGGTCAGCAGATTGTGACAGTGTGCTCAGCACGTGGTGGGTTGCATTACTGCTGCATCTTCAGCAGCTCTTGTTGCCGGCGTTCTTGGAAGTTTCGCGTACAAGGACGTGCCAAAGGTCACACGAGAGATGAAACGATCAAACTTCAACACCGTCCGGCGAGATATAAACTGAGTAAATGAAATTTGATTAAACAATAATATCGGACGTTTAATACTTGGATTGTTTAGGTTTGAATTTTAATAACCGCACTAGAGATACAATTTTTTAAAATGAATTTGTACCTTGTAATAAAATAGAAAATTGTTATAAGATTTGGCTAAGTTAAGAAAGTTTGATGCCTTACAAAGAAAAAACTCATATTTCTCCTTTATAGGGAATGTCGTAAAGTGACCTTACACGTTCGTTACGACGGACGTTGTCTTTATAAGGACAGACTTATAGAGATAATGCCGTTATAAATCCAGTGAAAAACGTTTGGTGTTCAAAATAATTGGTTTCACAAAATAACAATAATTTAGTAACAAAACCAACGATAAATTGTGTTTGTATTAGAATTTCTTCGTTATAAAATAATAAAAAATAATTAGAAAAATTATTACTGAACTATTTTGAATTGAGTTTTATTAGAAAGTATGTGCTACCTAAGATATTTAAGAAATTTAATATATTTTTTCTTTATGAAAGATATGAACAATATTTTTATAATAGAAAAGACTAGTGTATGATCATAAACCATCCTAGTCTGGAATACAGGAGAAGATTATGACTCACGGGGTAGCAAGCGTTAATGAATCTACCTACTATCACATACAAGGGATCTATAATCTCCTTACACGAAGGTGTAGGAGAGTTGTAGGCTACATGGGAAATCATCCTTGCCACTGAGAGTATGTTGAAAGACGTCTTCCTAATGTCTGCTCTAATTAGATCTACTTCTATTGGAATCAAAAAGTGGTGATTATCACTTACCCTTTCAATTGAGAAACATTTTAGTGTGAACATCTTTTTAGTGTCTGTAATTTTGTAGTGTAGGTGTTGAGGTTTTTATTTGAGACTGATGTTAACGCTTAATAACTTCACCTAATCTGTACATCCTTATGGACTGTGTGTTAGAATAATAATAATTGTTCCAAAGTTCTCCAGACCCAGTGTTATTGTCTTTGCTTCAGTACATAATACAACACTCGTTGATATTTTTTCCATTTTCTTATCAATTTTTCTACCACTTATCTAGAAGAAGCATGTTTCCTATTAAGAGGTTTTTCGTCGTGGAATAAATAAATATAGACTTCCTGACTGGTAAATCAACGTTACTATACTTATAGTCTTACATTAATTGTTAACGCATATATATATATATATATATATATATATATATATATATATATATATATATATACACACACTTGAATGCACTTAAGAATATTACTTGATATATTTGCGAGTCGACTTTCGAGAACCATTAATTACGAGTTCTCATTTCAGAGCTTTTTTTGAATCTGTCTCATTTCGAAAAAGTGTCTTGTAAGCTCGAAAATGAGAACACGTAATAAATAGTTCTCGAAAGACAACTCGCAAAAATACCTAATACGATTCTTATTGAAGTACGTTAAAGTGTAAGAGAGAAGGGAATACAAGAAAGTGAATACAATATAACAGTACTGAAAAACTATATATAAATATAACTAAGGTATAATATCTCAATACCATTACCACCTTACTCATCAATACTAATCGATCAGTTTAAACATACTATCGATAGTTTTTATATAAATGATGAATCCTTCTTTCAGCCTATCGTATTGCATCCATATTGGAACACTGTGGGAGGTCTCGGGGATTCCTGCTGGGTCCAACACACTTCACTATATTAATGAACTATCACTTACTACTATCACACCCTCCTTTGAAACGAGCAGTGTCATTCAATAAATTGAATAATGATTTCGTGTATCGAACAAAGTGCGTGTGGATAACAAGTGTTCTGGCTTTCTTGTTACAATTTAGAGTGTATTAAACATTTTAGAATGTATTACCCATACGTCCAGTTACAAGGATGGCGTATCGTGTATTATACAACTCTCCTACAGCTTCGTGTAAGGTGAATTTAAATCCCATGTTTGTGACGGGGAGTAGATTTATTTGCGTTTGGAACCCTGTACACGTAAGTCACAACCCTTTCCTATATTCCAGACTAGGACGGTTTATAAAATACATTACTTTACATTGTATACATTACATTTCTCTGTGATAAAAATGTTCATATCCTTCATAAAGAAAGATAGACCTATATTTAATGTTGGATTTAATGCAAAGTTATATGCACACAGTAACAACAAAATTCATTTTGTTTAGGAATACAAAAGTATTTTACGATATAAAGTTATAACATAAATATATACATATTTTTATTTATATAATCTAATACATTCTAAAATTAAGTGCCTAAAATCACAGTAATTAATCTGAAAATGTAATACTTGTTTTTAATGAAGCGGAAAAAACACGAAATTTGAAATTTTTAATTTAATAAATTACAATTTCGTTATTTTGAAATACTATATGAGCTATATATTTATTCTAGGAAACCTATTGTTTTATTCACCATTATATTTTATAAGAGAAAGCAATTACATCATTTCGTTTATTTTCAAATTTAATCAAATTTAATTAAACTAGGTTACAACGTATTTTCATAGTTTTATCATTCAACAAGACTTGTTTCAATACAGCTGATTAATAACTCCAATAAATTAGCAACATTATAATATTTTAAAACTACTGTATTTTAACAATAGACTATTGATTTTTGTAGTCTCTAATAATAAACTGTTTTGATCTCTTTCAGGATGGCAATCCTAGTTGCATAATCGCTTAAATAAATTTACTTTTTGTTACACTTATTTCCTTAATTTTTATATAAAATAAAAGTAATTTCAGTTTAGTGAAACATAATAAAAATATTAAATTGAAGTTTACAACATTTGCAATATTTGCTACAAAACGTAAGATTTTAAATCTAAAAGGCTGTATGAGAAATTCTGTATAGGAAATGTTTATTCTGATTTATTAAAAGTTTTAACTACTAAAGGATAAATTAGTTGTTATCCAAAGTAAAAACAATACAAAATGGCTATTAAGAGCCTAAAATTTATTGTAGTATAAAGCATTTAACAAAAAAATAAAATTATTAATAAAACATTCTCGTATTTTATGAAATACTTATAGCGATTTCAAAATTCGAAGGAAAAATTATAAAATAATAGATAAAGGTCTCATGTCGAAACTGTCGATAAAGAAGAAATTAATTTCCCATTTCCTTTTTAAAAAAGTACTGTCCTTTGAATAAAAAAAAATGAACAGAAGCCTTATTGTTTGCCGTAGGAAAAATATGCTAAAACACTTTTAAATTCCGAAGCAAAAACTTTAAACCAAACAAGAAAAGCGGCTCCCAATCGATCTAACCTCCAAACCATTCTGGATAAAGCAGCAAGTACTTAGATAAAACTTTCTCCCGCTGCTTCTCCTTATCTACTCTCAACGGATGTCTCAAATACTAAAATTTTATCTAACCAATAAATGTTGCTCCCCGTTTTATGCGACATTGCATTCTGTCATTAAAGAATGTAGTTTTAAAATGTTTGAGTGTTTCTGAGCGAATAAAAAAACCCGTCAAAATGCGAGGGATATAAAGGTGACATTTGATAAATGCACGGGTCAGTACGGCGGGGCGGGGCGGGGCCACACAGGGCTACGGCCCACGGGAACATTAAGCTTTTAATTCCCAATAAACTTTGTAGAATGAAAATACTGAGGAAAAATGTGGTACACTACATTGGCTTAAACATGAATTAAGATGAAATTATTTATCTAAATTGTTTTTCGTTTGTATAAAAACTAAAGGCATAATAAAATAGGCAAATAAATTATTTAAAAAATATTTGTTAATGTTAATAGAAAACATTTTCTTTTATTTCACTTTTACGTTAGTGTTAGGAATTTCTAAGCAAAAGCCAATTATTAAAAATAATTCTAATTTTTATTATATTGATTTTTCTTAGTTTTTGAAATAGAAAATACACACAAACCTAATCTCCATATTTCTAAAATTCTTACGTTTAGGAAATAAATAGTCTAAAACCTTGTTCATTCCAGCTGATTTAACCATTCTTTCTCGCTCGTTTTTTTTCCATTTTCTCTTTATACAGTTTTAAAGCTCATATTTTATCTTGAATTCAAAAATTAACCCACTATAATAACTATTAGTGTGTGAACCATTGCATTTTATAAGACCTTTGATGAAAAGGAATTCTAAGGTTTTCTTCGAAGAAAAATATTTAGGTTTTTCTAGTAGTACAGCATTTTATATCACAGTTCCCGATCGGCCGGTCAGCTGATAGAAAAGTCTCTATGAACACAGTAAGTAGGACATTTACTTCAAGAAATGATAGTACGAACCGTAATTATTTTGTAGCATCCGTTACTAGGTAAGATACATGCCTATATAGTCTGAGGTTTGAAGGAATGCTGCCACGTTGTGACACAATTGTTGGAAAACGGTTCTACCTAAATTGTTTTCAATAGATTTTATAACCTTCAATAAATTCGCAATTTAATGCAGTCAGAACCTTCGTGAATACACTTTACTTATAAAAAATCAAACAATGTTTATTTCTTTTCAGATAATTCTACTAAAAGTGCAGAAAAATACGGTTTCTAAAATCAGACTACAAATTAATGTTACTATTGTAACTCAACGATAGCACAAACCTGAAATTAGAGTAAATTTTAAAAAAAAATATTGAAACAGCGTTTTTGACAGTACTGTACTGAGCAATCATCATTAGTGTCTAGATTACCCACCAGGAAGCGTTATAGGGATAAGTGAATAATTTGTATTTGATCATTTAGCAGGTTTATTAAAAACATACATTATTTAGGCACATTTTTGGAAACCTTTTTTTAAAACCGGCGCCACTCAGCTGAACAACGCTTCCTAGTGGACAACCAAGACACTAATGATGATTGCAAAGTACTATTGAAAACGCTGTCCCAATAAGGTTTTATAAAAATAACGTTAATTTTGTTGAAGTGCTTTTAAATCGTTTAGAATGCAGTTTTATTTTTGGTTAGCCGAACTTCGTGGAAGCCCTAATCAAAAGTTTTTATTCGCCACGTACTTCGTACACACTTCTCATGGTATAACGCAAACAATATGTTTAACGGGCTTCATCGAATTCAGTTTCAAACGACAGCAAAACTTGGAGACTTACTTGTCATAGTACAATTTGCGTTCTCATCAAGAGGTTTCCATAGTAATGAAAGGCTGTATCTATGAAGGTCGGGATTTCTTCCACAAGAACACAAACAGTTCAGAATTATAAACATTTTCTAAAAATACCTTCTTATTTACACGTAATCTACCGGGCGAAGTATGTGCACGAAATTATAGACGCAATGAAGGATTATCGAGGAAATTTTGAAGTGAAATTTCCGTGTAAAAACTTACGATCCCAGATATGTTTTAATCATATTTCTGAAGTTGCCACGTGGTACACGGTATTTAAAAAAAGCAACAAATGAAGTGTTTTTTTTTACTTGTAGGCCAAGGTCAAGTAGACTACATTGGAACGGAACAACCTAGTGAAAAGAAACTCCGGCGCTATCACGTTACCACCGCCTACGTGACGCGTTTTTGTAAATTTGGGCCCAATTGTGGGGAAATGTAGAGGGCAACGGCCTACAGAAATCCATAATCGGGATAATGACAATTATTACTAGACAATTTCAAAAGCCTAAACAAATTGCCATTGGCTCGAAAAACAAACACGTAAATTCTTTCGCTAGCCGAAAATAGGATTATCACTTGCTAAACTTACGTTAAATTCTGGTTGACTTTTACATGAACGTTAAGTAGGCCTATGTCTTAAGGGCTTTATCGACTCACAGTAATCATATTAAAGGGTTGTAAAAGGAAAGACTGTAGAAATAGGCCCACTTTGTAACTTTCTAGAACACACACACACACACACACACATATATATAAATAAATAAATAAATAAATAAATATATATATATATATATATATATATATATATATATATATATAATGATCAACGGATTGTTGACAGTGCTAACTTATATCTAAGTATTAGGTTGAAAACAAATAATTCATAAAACAATACACACTTAATACAAGAAACCCACGCCCAGAAACGCGCGCACTCACAAACACACACGAAATACATACGCATGCGCATACATACACACACATAACACACAGATATATGTAATAGATATATCACACAATATATTAATAGATCCGATAAATAATAATAAAAATACATTATTAAACTTGAATTGAAGGCATAATCTTACCTAAATCATAAATGATTTTTGTAATATACTTTAAGAATTTATTTTACACTGAATTGTTTGTGATTAAAACAACAGAAACAATAATTGTACTGAGTTTCCCTTCAATTAATACGAAAAAATTAGTGATTGTAAATTTACCAATAAAATCTTGCCTCTCTCACTTTAATTCTGTAGAGCTCATAATTTTTGGAAGTTGTGATGTTTTTTTTTACAAGGTCCTTGGTTTAAGTCAACAAATGTGTCGTATGAAGTATGTTCAATGAAAAACGCTCCCGGTTGAAGATTTTGGTCCAATATTTCTGAAGATGAAGATAGATTCTCAACTTCTACACACATATAGCAAGTTTGCCTATGTTGTTTGAAACTGAGCAGAAAAGAATTTGCTTTAAAACTGAGAATTAATAAAAATTTGTTTGGAGTAGTTTTGACATCTTTTAGAATTTTACGGTTTGTTATGCTAAGGATTTAGAACCATTTTTTCCTACCCCCTTCCCCCTACAAAAACGATTTTGGCAAGTGTCTATGGAGCTAATGTGAGGCTTAAGGCACACAAGCAACGAGATATAGCGAGAAGTTTAATCGCCTATAACTAACCTAGGCTATGTTCACAACCTGATTTAAACTTCAAACTATATTTTTAATCTATACTGGAAAGTCGAAGCTTGTGGTTTGTTTAATATTGATAATTATTTTGAGTAAAAATATTATTTTTAAGGTAAATGGAGAGATTCGACGTTTTGGAAGCAACTGAAACAACATTTTAACAACATTCATGATATTCGCTGACTCGGTTTCTATCTTTCGTCACACAACTTGATTACATGCTCACTTTATCTTTCTGCAATACTCGAAGAGCGTTGAAATATCCTACAGGTGTTCTCACCGACACTTAAAATATGCTGAGTGTACTGTTTTGGTAGACATTTTATACACACTTCTTTATGTCATGAAACATAAGCAATTCTTTTGAGACAACCAGAAAAACCGCTTGTTTTCACAATAAAAATAACGCTAAAAGCGCTAATATTTTATTTTTATTAGTGCCATTTTGTTTCTAATGATTTCGATCTAATTAACATTTTACTAATGTATTAGATTAATGAAGTAGATATACGGACGAAATTCCTGAAGTGGTTTCTGAATAGATTGTTCTTTGATTCTAGCAGTATGTAAGATTTGACTAATTGAATGTTTTAAACTTTGGGAAAAAAGGAAATTTAATAGCGTAGAAAACCTAAATGAAGAATTTACGTAAAAGTAATCCCTCCTTCACGTAGCAAACTACTTATATGGAGTTACTGCCTCCTGAATCTAAGTCTTTATTACATGGTAATTCTTGATTGAGAGATTGAATAAGTGGAAATAATACGTACTGCCTAACGTATCCTGTAAGTAGAGACATTATCAGAAAGGAAAATATTGCTGACAGAAAGAAGCCTTGACTAAGAGTGGGAATTTAAGACAGGAACCAAGAAGCAGGCATAGGGTTGGAGTTGAAGTTTGTTGCTTCCACTTTTACTTTCCTAAAGGGTGATAGAAAGGATTGCAAACATTCGGAAAATGTGCAGTGAAACTATAATGAGAAATGTAACAGTAGTAAGAATGAAACCGAAAATCTACAAAGAGGAAAAACACTATCTGCTACAGAATGAACGGAAGCAACGTAGAAGATAAGTTTATACTAAATCAGAAAGGTCATAAAAATGCATCATGTGCAGAAACAATGCAACTTTAGGAAATATTTATTTTCTTAGAATAAATGCGAACAGCAATACTGGAATCAACACTCCTCATTGTGATCACCAAAGTTGACGCCGACAAATATTTTAGGATTTTCTTCTGAAGAAATCTTCAATATATTGAAGTACAGTGTTATTTTTCGCTCACGATTCGATATAAACTATGATCCAAGAAACGAGAATCACAGTCATTTTTATTTGGATATGATAGGACTTTTGTAAGGAATTTATCGATATTTTGAGACGATTGTAGAAACTTTAAATCGTAAAAACCAAGTTTATTTTTTTAAAAGTTGATATTTAAGTGGAATAAATTGTACTTTTGATTGATGGATCTCTGAATTAACTAAAACAATAGCATCAACTTTTATAAATTAATTTATCAACTGTAAGTTATCACTTTTTGGACACGTCTACTTTGCGAAAGAAAATAAATGAAATATCTGAACGTTTGCCTTTATGTGGTTGCACAAGGCCTGCTTAACTAATGTAAGGGCAAATAAATACTTATATCCAATCTGTCTTATTTACTAACATTCAATGTTAATTTTCCAAAGTTATGGTACAAACTATTCTTTCTTGAAATAGTTTGCACATGAAAGCAGTCGATATATTGCCTCGATGATTGACAAATTAAACTAAAAATAATTGAAAACTTTTGATTTGTTGAAGACTAAATTACTTTAAAATATTTAATGCAAAATTTTCATAAAAATCGTCTCTTGATGAAACCTAACTGGGTCAGGGAATCAAAAAGTGTTTACGGATTTCTAGGTTAGGAATTCGCCAAATAAAAGAAACTGCCTTCTCAAATGACTGTTACTCTCGGCCATCTTGTAACAATACACCTGTTTAACAGTTGATTGCGATTCGTTGCTTAATTTTGTCGCAAATTGCTCGCTTCACAAGTGAGTCATCGCCTTGTTTAGTCGACAGATCTTCACATTATTGGTGTGATCTTCTACACGTATCTAATACGTTCACGTTGTTACACATCCTGTCGTGTGTGCGGAATGTTTTCGTCGGATAAGAAATAATCAGAAGGAAGCAATTTTGTGTACAAATATCTATTGCTTTTAAAAAAAAGTTATCCACGAAATTGAAAAAATAACTTTGACGTAGTTATTAAAAAGAATTAAAGAAAATTATCTATATAAAAACATCCACCAAATATCCTATACCTAAATAACATACCCAAATAATCACCAAACTATTTATCCTTCCTTAAATAAATTATAACAATTTCTTTTAATTTTATCTATTTGAGAATCTCTTCCAACTGACCACAATTTTTTAAAAATACCTATGCTAAAATTATGCAAAGATCGAAAACTGAAAAAATGAAAACAATAAACTTCGTAAAATATCCAAATCATATAAAATGAAGAAGTAAATGCTAAAGGTTTGATACTATAGAACGAAATTTGGCGATTTTGACCTTATGTGACATTTCTAATCGATTTCAGTTTATATTACAAACTATAAGATATTCTAATTTAAGAACTTGCTTCATTTCTTGAACCGAAGTAAATTAGTATACCTATTATATTTCAAGAAACATAAGAGTTTGTTATAATGTAAATTTGGCGCATTTGGCCTTGTGTGACATTTCTAACCGATTTCAGTTCATATTACAAACTGTAAAGGATTCTAATTTTAGAACTTGCTTCGCTTCTTGAATCGAAGTAAATTAATATATTTCAAGGAACATAAAAGTTTGTTACAATTGTATGTTCAGACAACTGTAAAACAATACCTAACTCAAACTAACCTAACCTAACCGAGGCGCCCAACAAAATTTATTTGTCCAAGTATTCCGCGTTAGAGACTTAGAAATTCCCGTGCACAGCTAAGTGTGACGGCACTTCCGGTGTGCACGTGCACCGCATACGATGGCACGTTATACCACGTGCTCCGCAAGATGTACGCGAGCTCGCTGCGCTCCCTGTCCTCGCCGTTGGAAAGCCACAGCGTTTACGAAAACTCTTCTTAAACTTAATGTTAATTTTTTTAAACATTGATTTACAAAATAGTTTTCATTTAGAATCTAGTATGAAACAAACGGGCTTTTTTATTGTGATGAAGTGCTATGGACAAGGACGAAGAGAACCTGGATTTACAAATAGGCTCGTGCGAATGTGTTTAGAAGTAGGAAATAAAAGTTCTTTACGAGAAATGTAAGGACTTAATTTGTTGATTTTTAATATCATTGTTATTAAAAAGGTAGAAATTAGTGTTTTAAATGATACTTTTTTTCAGTATATTTCTTCTTCTATTTATACAAACTCATTAAACTGAATATTGCGAAACAAAAAACTATTCGTCAATATATAAACGGTTGATTAATTGTCTTATGTTCGTTTCACAGTCAGGCAAGTAACCTTCTTCAGTCGGGCAAATTGTTTTAAAGTTCTCCTGAAAGTCTTTAATGTGATCAGGGGCGTAAAGGAATACTAGTAAAGGATATATATATATATAAAGACTGCCTGTGGGGCGGGGAGTCTACTACAACCACCTGTCAGTGATGCTCGATAATGGCGATACTATCAATATTTGAAAATTAACTCGCATAAATACCAAATAAGATTCTTGTTGAAGTAAATATAGTGAAAGGGATAAGTGAATACACTGAAAACAGTGTTGCAAAGTTAAATAAATAAATAAATAAATATATATATATATATATATATATATATATATATGTATATATATATAGTAATTTTGTAATAAACCATATAGTTATATATATATATATATATATATATATATATATATATAACTATATATGTATAGTAATTTTGAGCAGTTTAATGAACTAAAGGAAAACTAATAGTATCATATAGGAGAACGTTTTGAGCGCTCTTCAATTACAATATTAGTAATGATTTGTGTAATTATAAAAATAATTGATTAAAGAATGATTAAAAACTTCTTTTTAGGCAATTTCAATTTTATTAAAAAAATATTAACAAGATTTAATCATACTTTTAATCATTTACTTAAAATTATAATACTAAATTTATAATAAAATCCAACTATATATATAAAAATACAGTTTTTTAAAAATAAATAAATTTTTATATATAATAAAATTCTAGTCCCAGAATTAATAAATTTGTTATATTTATGAAACAAATTACTCTAACTATTTTTATATGCAATATTCAGGTAATGGCCGCCTATGTAATGCAGTGTTTACCTCTTGCTACAGGTGTTTACCACTTGCTACAGGTGGTTATCGCTTGGGAAGTTAGAGTGTAATTGTGGGGCAAAAAACGTTAGTCAAAAGCAATCTATATATTAAATGTAGTAGTAAACTACATCTTGTTTTAAGAGTTGGTAGATTCGTTGTCCAGCGTCCTTCGCTGTCCTGAAGAACTGAAACAGTGGAAACATTAGAGTCGATCGTAACAATCGATTATCGCAATCAAGTCGAAGCGGAACGACCAATTACAGCCTTCACTGGTGTCAAATTAAAAACAACTCCGGCTGTCATCTTAGCCGAGTACAAAATGCATCTCCTTCTACGACAAATTGTTAACAACGGTGACAAGAACCGCCAGAGGAAACCTGCAATTTTCTCAACGCTAAGCTGGAGTTATATAAACTATTAAAAGATTTACACATTTTTAAAAAAAATCTCTTTAACATTTTTTAAAATAAAAAACAAGATTATCAGAGTTGAGTAAATCAAATGCAGAATTCATATACTAGTTTTAGCAAAATTTAAATAATCTTTTTTACATTATTTTTAAAATAAAATATTATATAAATATTTATAAAATATTTTTAAAATTTATTATCAATTCAAATAAAATTAGGTTAGCTTAAACAGTCCGAAATCTATATTTCCAATACATTTTGAAATTATGGATGATTTTAATTTTTTAATAAAATCTAAATGGAAAATTCATCAAATGAAAATGTAAAATTGAAATGTAAAAAACCATTTGGAATTTCATTAGGATTTTTCAAAATTTGTTTCTGGTCTATTATAGAAATTCTAAAAACCTAAATTAAAATCGTCTTTCCGTTGATATTATACGTGAGTAAGCTGTCACTAATTTTCTCCCAAACATCTTTAGTTTATTCCATAAACAAGTAATATAATCATTTTTTAAAATAAATTCCAACTTAGTTCATTATAGAAAAAATTTGAGTTACTTTTTATATAATTAATTAATAACCTATGACTTAAAACACCCGGCAAGCTGGCCTGAGCAACCGGGCGGGTCCACAGGTGGCGGATAGTGGGACGGCCTACAGAAATGTAGGTTACCTGTGAATAAGGATTCCGGAAGGTTTCTGAATATGCAGGCCTGGACCAAGGCTATGGTTCAAAGGTGAGGAATTATCCCTCCTCGTCAGTCAACCGGTTGGGCTTGGTAGAAATAACCGAGTGCTCTGACCGGGGAGACTGGGGTAGTTGGGAATTAAGTCCTCACAATGCTACTCTCACCTCCCGGGTGAACCAAGGGCAATGCGACAGTGAAGTAGGGGCGGGAAACTGCCCAAACGACACAGTTGTAAAAAAGAGAGTAAAGCAGGCTGTTCATCTGAGCAGTTAATAATGTCCTGAACTTGGGGTGTGCTTCAAGGTCAGTGACTGAATACCCAATCCAAGGTGGAAGGCATCGTGCCGAAGGATGAATGGCTGCAGGGTATAAAATGCAGTCCCAAACGATCCCCTTGAGGAACCAGACAAAACCTCATTGTATGTTGTCTTGCCAGGGCAGCGGGGGCTCTGCTCTGGTCGACCGTTATTTCCCCCATACTCGTGGGACTTTAATGGACCAAGTAAGTATAAGAATTAATTTCGAGACTGCACAGACAGTGGGAGCCAATGAGACGGCAAACCGTGAGTCTGTAGCAGAGGTGTCAACGGCAACCATCACTGGGGGTGCGGGGGCGGCTGTAAAGCTGCCGACTGCAGAAACCGGTGAAGTGGCTGTAGAGTTGAGCATGATGTCTAGTCCTGGGGCTGCTCTGCGGACCCAGGCGACTGCAAATTAAGCAGAACAATGATCAAGATCCTCCAAGTGAACCTACAGCATAGCAGGGCGGCGAGTGCTGTCGTGTGTAGGATGCTGGACAGGGGAGAGGTGGACTTGGTGCTCATCCAGGAACCATGGATTTCTGGAGGAAAAATATGCGGGCTGGCGACAACTGGAGGTAAGTTGTTGTATGATAAGGACTCCGGTGTTCCCAGGACGTGTATCCTGGTTAGGAGGGGGTTGTGTGCTTTTGTACTAACGAACTTCTGTTGCAGGGATTTGTTAGCAGTGACGGTGGAGCTGCGGGCGGAGGGGGGGATGAAGAGGCTGAACCTGGCCACGGCATATCTCCCCTTTGACTGCGCGGGGGCTCTGCCAACACAAGAGCTGAGGAGCCTGGTCGAGCACTGCGAGGCTGTGGATGAGGAGCTGCTGGTGGGGATGGATGCTAACTCCCATCACACTTCGTGGGGTAGTACAGGTACAAACACTAGAGGTGAGGAACTTTTAGCTTATCTTAGCTCTAAGAATCTACTAGTCCTAAATCAGGGGGAAGAGCCGACGTTTGTCACTAGGGCCAGACAGGAGGTCCTGGACATTACGGTGGCATCGAACCAGATGGCTAGGTATGTACTAAATTGGCATGTGTCAGATGAACCATCTTCTTCTGATCACAGACATATTAGGTATGATATCTCTCTAAATCCAGCCATGCTTCGCCCAACCAGGGATCCAAGAAGAACAGACTGGGACTCCTACAGGAGGGACCTGGGTGTTCGGATTGAGGAGGTTGGATTGGAGTATGGTGGGAGGAGAGAGCTAGAAGACTCTGCCACATTGGTTGGCGAGGCTATAATAGAATCCTTTACCGATAACTGCCCTCTCAGTGAGGGGAGGAAAGTAGGGGATCCGTCATGGTGGAACAAGAAGCTAGCCAAACTTCGGAAGACCACCAGGAGACTCTTTAATAGAGCAAAAAAGAACGGGGAGTGGGACCTGTATAGGAAAACACTAACCGAATACAACAGGGCAATTAGAGAAGCGCGCAGGAAGTCCTGGAAGGAGTTTTGTCATGAGATTGACAAAACTCGGGAAGGGGCACGACTGTATAAAGTGCTCTCTAAGGACCCAGTTAACCCGGTGGGGATGCTAAGAACCCCACTGGGAAATATAACAAAAACGGCAGGGGAAACTGTGGAAGAATTAATCAGGACACATTTCCCTTCCAGTACCCTGAGGAAACTTGGGGGAGCAGACACTGAACCGGTTACCAAACTCTCCACCAGACGTGGTAAGAGGGAGGACTGGGAAGTGGCAAGGAGGATAGTAACTCCACAAAGGGTAAGATGGGCTATTGGCACTTTTAAACCCTACAAATCTCCAGGTCCAGATGGGATCTATCCTGTGCTGCTGCAGCAGGGAATGGATATGCTGGTGCTGGTACTTACTAAATTATACAGGCTAAGCATTGCTCTAGGGCATGTGCCGGCAGCCTGGAAATCTAGTAAGGTGGTCTTTATACCTAAGCCCACCGGTAACCAATCGGAAGGGAAAGGATACAGACCTATCACACTCATGTCCTTTGTTCTCAAGGGACTTGAAAAACTGGTTGATAGGCATATTAGGGGGGGTGCTTTGGCTATCAAACCACTGCATTGGAACCAGTATGCTTACCAACCGGGGAAATCTTGCGAGGGAGCTCTCCATCAAGTGGTTGGTAGGATTGAGCAAATGATCGCTAAGAAAGGTTGTGCCATAGGTGCCTTCCTCGACATTGAAGGGGCTTTCAATAACCCCTCAGTGGAGACGATGGTAAGTGGTGCAAGACGTCATGGAGTGGATGCGACCACTTGTGGTTGGATAAGTTCCATGTTAACAAACAGAAGCATTTCTGTAGAGGTGGCAGGGGAGGTCAGAAGGGCGGAGACAAGTCTGGGCTGTGCACAGGGGGGGGTTCTCTCTCCTCTGTTGTGGTGCCTAGTGGTTGACAACCTTATTGAACTCCTGAATGAACAGGGGTACTTCTGTCTAGGATATGCGGACGACATAGTTGTCCTGATCCTGGGCAGATTCCCTGATACAGTCCTTGAGGTAATCAGAAATCCTCTACGACTGATTGAAGAGTGGTGTAAAAAGGAGAACCTTAGGGTAAATCCAAAAAAGACTGCTCTCATTAACTTCACCAGACAGCGAAAAGATCTGACGACCAGGATGCCCCGCTTGTTTGGTGAATACCTTGAGTTTGTGGGGGAGGTGAAGTACCTGGGAGTTACTCTGGACCGGAAACTCACCTGGAATCCACATCTTGAGAGGACAGTTAACAGGGCCAAAAGGGCACTGATGACTGTGAGAAGAATGGTGGGTAAGAAATGGGGACTGAAGCCATCAATGATGCACTGGATGTATCTGAGGGTGATAAGACCTATGATTACCTATGGAGCTCTGGTGTGGTGGACAAAGGCCAACCAGGCACAGACAAGAGCTAAACTGAGCTCTATCCAGAGATTGGCCTGTCTGTGCACACTGGGAGCGATGTCAACTACACCAGGTGCAGCAATGGAAGTAATGCTTAACCTCCCTCCCCTTGAGCTTGTCCTTAGGGGAGAGGCGAGGCTAGCGGCATGGAGATTGCGCAACTCGAGCAACTGGGCTAACCTCCCAGATGTCTCGGGACATATGAGTATCGAGTGCGTGGTCAAAGAACCCGTCTTGGAAATGGGCAGCGACCACATTACTCGAATGTTTGCACCTGACCAGGTCCACCAAACTGTGATGGAATGGTCAGGGACATTAACATCGGGAGCTCAGATCTGGTACACAGATGGCTCCAAGATGGACTTCGGCACTGGAGCGGGGGTGTATTGTAAAAACCCAAGGGTAGAACTAGTTTTTTCCTTGGGGAGGCATACCTCTGTCTTTCAGGCCGAAGTATATGCTATAAATGCCTGTCTGGGAGAGATAGCGAGAAGGGAAACACATGGGGCCCGGATTGCTATTTTCTCCGACAGTCAGGCAGCAATTAAGGCACTAAACGGACACGTGGTCACCTCGGCCATAGTCAGGGAGTGCCTAATTAACCTACAAGCTCTGGCAAGGCACAATCAAGTCAAGATTGGTTGGGTGCCAGGGCATAGGGGAATACTTGGAAATGAAGCCGCAGATGCGCTGGCCAGGGAGGGGTCCTCGACTCCCCTGATTGGACCGGAACCTGCGGTGGGTATTTCCAAATCCATGGTCAGGATGACAGTGCGAAGGTGGATGGCTGAAAGACACTGTGAGCACTGGATCAGGGCCGAAGGGATGAGACACAGTAAGCTAACCCTTAGGAGACCTTCCTTGGGGCTGCAGAAGAGTCTCATCTATCTGTCTAGGCAGGAATTAAGGATAGCCACAGGACTACTCACGGGACACTGTGGACTAAGGAAACATTTGCATAAAATGGGTATCTACAAGGATGAACCAGTGTGCAGATTGTGCGGGCAGGAACAGGAGACTGCCACACACATCATTTACAGATGTGGAGTACTTGCTGAGAGGCGCTTCAACCTCTTTGGTGATGGAACGGCTTTGGTGGATGCTGAAGGTAAAACCCTAGTCAGGAAACTCCTAAACCTGGTAAGAGGGAAGGGGTTATTTGACTAGATCAGGGAGGTAAGTACAATATACCTTAAGGTAGCAGTGCTTCGGGCAATTCAAACCCGCTCCCAAGTTAAAAAAAAAAAAAAAAATGACTTAAAACAGCTATTGTAGCACATAACCTAGAATATAGAATCAGCTGTTTAATGAAAACATGTCATCACTTATTTTAAGCCAAATGTTCCAATATAACTGTATCTTGCCTCTTTTTTAAACGTTTTTCTCATATATAAAATGAAATTAATTATTTAAATTTGGGTAATGAATTATTATTTGAAAAAAAAAAAAATTCATAACGTCTAATGTCATCCACTACGAGTTGAAACAAATTATTCGAACTTGAGTGGATGAAGAAAAGTATTTTAATAATGATTGACATTTTTAACAAAATATATAAACATATATGAGAGAGTGTGAACTAATAGTAGGAGCTGAATAAAACAATTCTTTACCTAAACGAAACTCTGTTATATTCAGAAACGTATGATTCGTAAAAGACATTATTAAAAACAGAATTGTAAAGTGGATAATGTGAGGTGACACTTGTAATGCAGGTGTCTCTTCATATTAAATAAGAAACAAAATCAAGTATTCATCTCACTCAGAAATTATGAATTATATACTGCTGTTGGAAAATATATTTCTAAAATTAAGAAAGAGTAATAATTAAATGAGTAAAAATAATAAACAAATAAGTTGAAATAGTATTCAAGTTTTTTAAAAATAATTTTTTAATAATTACTTTTAACTTTTAGTTGAAGTCTATTTTTATCCAGAATAAATAAAGTCTATTTTTATCGATTTGCAAAAATATACACAGAATACTTGTTCGATATTGATTGGACGTTTGCTATCATTTGGGTACTTGCGGTTCGAGAGTGTGATTCAACTGTAGTGTCAAGTGTTATTCTAAAATAATATCGACCCAGGTGCCTAATTTAGGCTACCTTAAACTAGTGAGGTATAAAAAATGCTTTAAGTAAAAACTGTAAACCATGAGGTGAACCATTAAGCATTTGTTGTAGGTTTGCACTTGAAAAAAAGAACTGATTTATAATGTCGAAGGTCAGTCATTTGAACATACACTAATAGAGCCAACATCCGACAAAATAGATAAAGAAATAATTACAATACTTGTCCTTGATAAATAGTTAGAAAATAAGAAACTATCGATAGAAAAAAACTATTTATTAATTAAAAGCAAGTGTCGAAGATTAAAGAAAAAATGAAAGTATAAAAATATAAAATTGTTTAAAGTATTTTTATTTCAAAATTAAGTTTTAATGTTCAGTTCAACTTTAGTAAAACTCAATGGAGGACGAGAAAAATTAATATTTTGATAATTATTTTTCCAAGATGTTTGTGATTGCAATTAAAATGTGTGGACTTGAAGTTATTTTATCATGAATAATTTTTGGTGTAAAAAATCTTGGTAAACACCAATATAAGCTTGAGAAATTTAAAATAAAAATATATATTGAGTTGAAGTGGTTGGAAAACTTCATTAGCAGTTGCATGTTTTATAGGATGTAACAAATTGCTATTAGCAACTTCCATAGTCATTATAGTTTGACTCGCTGATGCGTCGCACAGTTAACCTATAAATATATGGCGGTTGTCATTAGGCCTATGTGACGGACGGTTGCGATGAAATCTGAGTGGGCCGTTGGCGACACTTCGTTATTCGAGATCTTGTAGCTTTACATGTCGGATTGCAACACTGCTGACTCGGAAGTACGAGGGGCCAAACAAGGAAGTGTAACGTGATGCTGGTTTTTGGGTTGTTTTGGTTATTTTAAAACCATTAGATAGAATTTCGTATTAACACATTGTTTGACAAGATAAGGTGTTACTATCACCAGAATGTTTGTATACTGGGCGGTTTTGTAATGTTTTCAATCGAAGACAATATTTTTGATTTTTTAAAGACGAGTTAGAAAATTTCACTAAGATAAAACTTAATGAACTAACAGATAGGGTTTATCACTATTTCAAAATTTTATTCAAATTTGATCAAGATTCGTATATTATTTGTACAAATTTAGATATTTTAAAACCATTAAAAATAATTTATGGCTCAAAGACGTAAATAATTTCAACGAAACAAGTTAAAATTTGTGTTAAAAGGATTTCCTCCAAACCTCAAAATAAAGATTAGATGTAGTAAATAAAATTACATGTACTTATTGAATGTTTTTTCAAGTCTGTACACGGATGAAGCAAAGTCTAATTTATTCCTTAAACTCGAACAATATAAACAAAAAGTTTTTAAAGTCAATTACTACTCAGGTAAACAGAGAAAACTTTTATTTTAGTTACTTTTTTTAAATAACTACAATTAATATAGGTAAAGTAACATAGCCTGTGTTGAAATAGTTGTTTTACCAAATAAACTGTAACATAAAATCTTCTGGTTTATGGAATCATATGTTTTCATTTATTTTAAGCCAAATGTGACTAAACTATATAGCATACCTTTCGTTTGTGCGAGACGTTTTTCTCCCATATAAGACTAAAATGAATTCATTATTAAATTCAATTAATGAATTAATATTTGAAAAAAAGTGTAATAACATCAAGTGTCAGCCACTACAAGTTTAAAAAAATGTATTTGAACTTGAATGGTTGAATAAAAAGTTTTTTATTAACGATTGAAAACTTGAACAAGATATATATAAGGAGAGTTTGAACCAATAGAAGGAATTAAGCAATATGACAAATGTTTAGAACATTTTTAAACCTTCAGTTTTACCCAGTGACGACTTAGTACTTATAAAAATAAGTTCTTTATAAAATAAATTAAAAGCTTTTGGCAAAGACAAATATTATTGTTGTAATTACAATAAGCATTGTTATCTGACATTTTTTGTATTTATTTCATTTGTGTTGGTTTTAATCATTACGCCGAGTGCGCGCGCTCACAGACGGACAATACTATGATCATAAGTTAAAGACAAGAATTAAATAAAGGTATAATAAAAAACTTTAAAAGTTCTACATCCTGGAATCTTACAGAGTGACAAACTTTACAACTAAAATTTGAAAAAAGGAACTTTAGTTTTAAAACAAAATTGCCTCCTTAGAAATAAGATGCCTGTCTATAAGCCCGTGGTCCCGTAGCCAAACAGACCCAGATAACCGTCAAGTAGTGTTATCGGGTTTTGGTCTGACTTAGCGGCCGAATAATTACACTAGATAAACGTTTATCAAGTAAGGCCACGTCAGCTGATCCGCTGTTTCGTTTCGCAATAACATCACCTCTACTTTGTATCAGACACTTAGGCGGGGGTTGGCAACAGTGAGTCAGCAGAGGATTTAGTACACTTCGAATGTCCGAGCGCAATATTTCCCTCGTTATTCCACAAACGTTAGAGTGACGAATACTGGAGACCAGGTTTTTGAAATATATTTGATTCGTAGTTTGTGAAGCGTCGTTTGATCCAAAAAGGCAACCTTTTACATTAATTTTCTGAAGACGTCAAACAAGAACTATTTGAAGGAGCATTTATTCGAATAGTGTTCAAATTGTATCGTATTTCCAAACACTGCGTATAAGTCTCTCACTCATAAATTTAAACTTGATAAGTATTTTTATCAGGTTATTACAAACACCTGTGAATAAAGTTTAAAATGGTAGTTTCTGGTGCTGCAGATCTACGATTGTGAATGGATTTGACAATGGGATTTAATATGAGTCTGATGCGATTAAGAACGAGAGATGCACAACAAAATTATTGGCCGTCATCAGAATTTCTTTTGCTGACCATGGAAAATCTATTTTTAATTGACATCAATGTAACAGAAAACGTTGGATTGCAGTCATAGACTAATACATAAAAATCTATTAGAAGCAAATATATTGGTTGACAAGAAGATATAGTTACAACTAGAAAGCGCCGTAGTCGATACACCTACCGACCATTTGGAGAAAAGTTCAGACCTATAATAGCATGAAAAGTTAAGCGTTTTTAAGACTGGTGTTTAACAGGGGGTCTGGTAGAGATTTTATTCATTAAGTCCAGAGTTATGACTAGTATTTAACAGGGGGTCTGGTAGAGTTTTTATTAATTAAGTCCAGAGTTAAGACTAGTGTTTAACAGGGGGTCTGGTAGAGATTTTATTAATTAATCCCAGAGTTTGAATTGGAAGACAAATAATATTTTATTTTTGGTTTATAATTCGTCGTAATCTTTTTGAGAAGGCTACATTCACAATATATTTTGTTTACCTAATTTGTAGAACATAAACTTTAAAATGGGAAACGGCTCATGAAAATAAGAAGTTGTAAATATAACTATACAATCATAACATGTTATGTGTATTTTGTTCTAGTAAATTGAGAAATAAGATAATGTCTAACATAAATAAATGAAACCTCTATACCACAAATGACTTTATTCTTTTATTTAAAACCTTATGTACATTTAGATTGGATAGCAATCATCCTCAGAGGTAATTTACAATAAAAATAGCACAATTTGTGCTAAAATTGGACAATTTGTGAGTAAAATATTTTAATTGTAAATTACCTCTGAGGATGATTGCTATGCAATCGAAATGTACATAAGGTTATAAATAAAAGAAAAAAGTCATTTGTGGTATAGAGGTTTCATTTATTTATGTTAAACATTACGCCACAGTTGTTTTGTACAGTTATTTAATATAATGTCTAATTAAAAAAAAATATTTATAAAAAGTGTGATAGGTCATCAAAACATTCAGCTGATTTCAAGTTAAATAAATAATAGAAGGGTAGAAATCCAAATTAAATAAAAGTAAGGTTTTAGGTTAATTTTATTCGTGCTTTAACCTTGTTAAAAAAAACAGCTAAATTGTAATGAATATTCAAACATAAGTTATTTAGTTTAATCTTTTTAATAAACACGGTTTAATTAAAATTGTTTAATCCACGAGAAGCTGTTTAGTCAGGCGCGGGGAAATAAAAGTGAGACAGAAATAATTTTCAAAGAGAAAACAATTTCATTTTCCAAGTGAATGAAGGTGTTTTCGAAGATGCTAACAAAGAAATGTTTGAGTGTACGGCACACAGATAAACAGATAAGCCGTAACAATGGCCACCTTATAAGGACCGTGAACAATGCAAATCACAAACTTTACAAGCCACCATTGACGCAAGTTAGTGATGATTTCCTTTCTTCGAGTGTCTAACTTTGGGACGCTATCTTAAGCCGTTGGAGGGATTGGAGATACAAAAATTTTTTTGTGATGAATTGTTTCAATAGAAAACAAGTTAGAATTTAAGAAATGTAACAAAAAATTGGGCGCAACACATTTCTAATGAAATTTAGAAATTTGGAATGTACAAATATAACTTTATGTAAATATTAACTAACTTATAAATCTTTATTATATACATTTGGAAAACACTGATTATCTGTCTAAATATATATGTGATTCTGAGTCTTTCACTCAATTTTAGTGTTAACATGTTTAATTCTCTTTATTACTAAATTTAAAAAAATATTACATTTTGATTTCTCTGAATTTTATTTTGCAATGAAAACAGTGTTCTTAAATTTTATATTTTACATGTTTTATATTATGTTTGCTTTTAAGAAGAAACGACAACCTGTTTCCTTTTTAAACTCGCATGTAAATAGGTAGGCGCATCTATTTACGCACACATACGCTCTCTCTCTCTCACACACACACACACACACACTCGCGCGCGCACACACTAAATTATTAATTGTAATTAAGTTTGTCTGACAAAAAGCAGATTACAGGTTCGATATCTGAAAACGGTAATTCTGAGAAGATAGATTCACATCAGCATTTAAAGTACAAACGAGAGATGTTAAAACTCCTGGATAATCTCTCCTGAAAAGTAAAATTATTAGTTTTGTTCATGAAAGACGTTGCATATAGTCTTCAATTAAGTTTTTAACTTTATTTGATTTTCCCGGTTTTATAAATGTGCTCGTAGCGGGTAGTTGGGCGACGATAACTTCTACGACTGGTAGAGTCACTTTAGAAATTACCTTGCACTTATGAGCAATGATAGTTCTCTATATAACACACTAGTTAAGTTTTTTTGCCCCTATATCCCCCTCGGATTAAATTCCTTCTCCTACCTTTATCCTGTCTATTATTTACATCCGTTACAAATCCTTCCTTTACATTTTCCGAAATGGGGCCGCTCACATTAAAAAAGCCTAATCTCCTGCATCTGTGCGTTAAATTACTGTGAATTAATATAGATGCACTTGCGTACGAAATTTTAGAAACACGGTTTTAAAATCTTGTTTTTCCCCAACTGTCGAATGTTTTCTCGCACTATCACCAAATCGTAACTAAATCTGAATGTATTTGTCATTATAGGCAAAATTAATAGGCTATAGTGGGCTGTTGTGGGTCGACGGGAATCACCTTCTTGGCTTCCTGCTTCCTGTATGGTTACAATTTATTACACGCAATGCATGAACCATTCCATAATACTTCTCGCCAGGCGCGTTTCGGATATCTTCGAATTTTAGATTTAAATGGGTTTTTTGTGTATGAAAGGATTGACAAATGCACAAATGTACTAGGAAAGAAGTATAATGATCTTAACGGAGTATTTTAATCACAAAAATTAGTATTATCTTTTAGATCTTTAACCTTAGTTTACACTTACACCCTTTAACATATATTAACATATAAATGCTTCTAGTAGTACATGTGCCATATTATGAACACGAATCGTTATTCATTTAAACAAAAAGTAAGTGGTACTGTATTTAAGTGTTTACATAATAATATTTTTATGTATAAAAAGTATTATTATTGAAAAATCGAGTGTATTTAAGTACTTTGTTTTACAATAAACCTTTTTGCGCTGATTGTATTAACTCTGCTTCAATGAAATAACAAAGATTTCAACATAATTTGGTGTTAGTGGACAAATATTTGAGTTAATCCATGAATCCAAGTTAAGAAATAAAGGGCAACCTTAACCCATTTTATTGCAGGCGTATAGAGCACGGAATGGAGAAGCTAGCAGCCATTATCAAGGGACTAATGATCGGCCTAATGCCTGCTTAAGTAAGACGACCAACCGAAATTAATCCCATTTCAAATTAAAAAACACTTAACAGGTAAAAATATCTCATTTTTAAGTCAGTATGGAACGTTTATCTGTTTGTTATCTGTTATCATTTGTTGAGGGGAGCAGATGTAAGCAATTTTATCGAACACTTCACGGACTGTTTTACAGGTTAAACACTGATCTTAGAAACATAGTTACATGAATTCTTCAAAAAACACCTTCTCAGTTGCATAAAAGTTTTTTTTTTAAGTATTTTTTAAAGACTCTAACATTATGAGCAACACCATTAGGCTACGATGAAAGAGTAAAACGGATAAACCATTTTAGTTGGAAGGAGAAAATAAATATAAATTAAATTTGTTTTTGTTTCTAAATAATTTAAAAAGAATAAAATAAAAATCCTACAACATGTGGAGTGTTAAAAGTAATTTTAAATTTAAGAAAGGTCATTTTTTAAAATTGTATGAATACTTATGAAAGAAATTACTTTTATTTTGTAGATATAAATTAGATTTTGAGTGCCCTACACTTTTCGCTTTAGTATAACAAAATACCAATGATCATGGTGTAGTAGAAACCTATTATTTTATTCTTTTTA
Organism: Prosapia bicincta; assembly: GCA_036971475.1. NCBI lineage: Eukaryota > Metazoa > Arthropoda > Insecta > Hemiptera > Cercopidae > Prosapia > Prosapia bicincta. The sequence continues at coordinate 62,593 of JBAIZL010000428.1, forward strand.
AATAGTTTCGTAATAGCCTCTCGTTAAAAGGTTTTTTTATTTATTTATATTATTTCATCCCATTATTATAATGATTGGTTCTTACCGAAGACTGATGTTGCAAAATGTGAGTGGGGGGGGGGGGCGATTTACAATACTCGAAAAATTAACACAAATTTATTTTATACTTTATATTTGTATTTATAGATAAAGTTTATATTTGTGTGCTTAATTTTTATAATGACAATTTTTAAGAAGTAATTCTTTTTTAATATTTTATTATTATTAAGAATCCATTTATATACAAAATTTAAAATTCTCATCGAACCTGGAGTTATGTAAAAATGAGTTTCAACTTTGAAGTAAATGCAGTATTTGCCACAGACACCCTCGCGAGTTTAGGAAGTAGAATCTTATAGGATGTTTAAAGGTTATACTAAGCTTAGCTCAGGTTAGATTATTTTTTTCTTTGATTTTAAAATTTGTTATAATTTTTTACATTTATAAGTACATAGTTAGTTTTGAATAACATGCGGCAAGTTAAATTAATTTTGTTACATAGTGGAGGAACGGTAGAATGCGTTGTACTCCCTCTCCTGTGAATCTTAAAGGACTCGTATAACCTATCGAGAGATTTACATTTAAATAAGCAGTTATTGGAGGAACTGCAATCGCCAGTTCACGCCATGTCTGTGCTTGAGACGAAGTTGCTGCACAGTGTAAAGTCCAATAGTAGGCAAACAGATTGTCATGATTACAAGTGACAGTACTGAGGCTGTTGGCACGCTTAAATATGTATACTTATTCAAATAACGATGCCAAATATGTTGTCGTTTGTACAAAGTGCCAGGCCAAGAAGTACACTTTTGAAAATGAGTTGTTCAAGTAGATTAATCTTATGATAAAATGTTTAAGCCAATATGTTAGCCTGACAAGGGGAAACGATACTTACATACTAGACCAGGGGTTCCCAAACTGGGGGGCGCGCCCCCTTGGGGAGGCGTGGAGAAAATCCAGGGGGGGGGGGGCGTGACACCCAAATGAAATAAATAAAAAAATTACAAAAATAATTTCCTAAAAAAAATTAAACTTATTGGTGTATGCACAGATGGTGCTCCTTCAATGCTGGGTTCTCATTCAGGCTTTGTGCAGTTGGTCAAAGAGACGAATGCTGATGTGGTTGGGATTCATTGTTTTATTCACCGGCAAGCCTTGGCAGCAAAAACGCTTCCATACGAACTCAATGCTGTTTTAAAGCTATGTATTAAAGTAGTCAACTACGTTAAGAACAGTGCATTAAATACTCGATTAAAGTTCTATGTGAAGATTTAGGAAGTGACCACAAAACGCTGCTATTTCATACAGAAGTACGATGGCTATCAAAAGGCAATATGTTGGGAAGACTATTTGAGCTCCGTGATTAAGTGATTACGTTTTTGACACAGCAGAAACAAAACGAGCTTAGTGCAGAGTTAAAAAAACCCAGTAGCCAAGTGATTTTGGCCTATTTATCAGATTTTTTTGACACGTTAAACAACCAAAACTTGAGACTGCAAGGTGCAGACTCAAATATAGTAACACATCAGGATGCCATCAAACTACAATTTTTGATACGTAAAGTGTCAATGAACCTCAGCAACTATTCAAGTTTCAGCAAAGTAGTATCAGTCTCAGAAGAAGCATGTTTTGAGGACGTTCTTGAAGGACCGCTTTTGAAAAACTTGATAATTGACCATTTGAAGAACCTCAAGGAATAGTTCAGCAGGTACTTTTCTAACTTCAGAGGAACTATCAACCGACCCGTTCCACATAGACATACAGTTGCTGCCAGAAGAGTTGCAAGAGGAGGAAATAGAAATAAAAATGACTCTGCTGCAAGATACGATTTTGAACAAATGGACAAGTCCTCATTTTAGTTAAAGTACTTAAAAGTTTACCCCAGTGTTTCAGAGCTGTTCGGATGTACTTGCCTTTTTCAACAACATACATGTGCGAAAAAGTGTTTTCAACTCTTGTGGCGATCAAAACAAAGTACCGCAACAAACTTGATGTCGAAAGTGACCTACGCTGTACTTTGTCTGAAACACAACCCAGGATCTGTCAACTTATTCAGAGCATGCAAGTCACCCATCTCACTAAATTACATTTTATGTGTTGTTTTTGTAAGTAGGTAGGCCTATTGTTTCACCTTCCTTAAATTGAAAATGTATCTGTGTTACAATGTTAAATTTTGTATCAGTAATTATATTCGTTTTTCATGTAATACTTGTTTTAATTTTTATCATACGTACAATTATCGAATCTTTCCATTCTGCGATACCGCATTCAACACTGAACAAAAAATCTACCTACTCACCGTATCAAGTAGGCACATACTTGTACGAGTTCATGTACTTGTACAAGTAGGAGTTGCTATGTACGGCACCGTGGAAATAGGGTATTGCAAAATGGAAAGGTGATATGTGTAGGGGGCGTGGGGGTCTCCAAATAACCAGAGGGGGCGTGGTACAAAAAAGTTTGGGAACCCCTGTACTAGACAAAGCCCACCCTTGGCAGTTGAGCCATTTGGCGACGCGCTGACCAGTAGAGATATGCATCCCTGAAGAAGGGACTGTTGTAATCCTGGGCCCAGTCCAATCATTAAGGTGTTCCGCATCCATAAGTTCATCAGCACACAGCAGATACTCCGTTGTCGGTAGCACATGAATGCGGTGGAGGTGCGCACCAAGGTAATCATGACCGGTCTTTAATCTGAAAGCCGCAACGCTAACAGATCGGGGCAAGTTTTGGTCAATTGGTCTACCCGTCACCAGACTTTCCCACCGTTTTCCTGCTGAGAGATCCCTCAATCGACCTTGATTCCATTTTTTAGTGGACGTCTTGGGGGTGATACAGAACGCCTGCTCGCGGTGCCCCCTGCGTAATCTAAACGATCTATACAAGGTTTCGCCTGTAAACGCGCTGACTTCAAGATGGTGAACAACCTTACAAAAAAGACTTCGCATCGACCACTCTTTGTTAACACATGAATGGTTGATGGAACGTGAGGATCAACCACTTTGTCAGTTTTGTGCAGGTACCATCACAGTCAAGCACATTCTGTTTGAGTGTGATGAGTTGACAGATTTGTATTTAACCGATCTTTGAGGAAGTTTAAAGGTGGCTTTAAGGGACGATATCACGGCTATCAACAGTATTAATTTAATATTGTTTAAAAACTGTATGATTTTATTTTGTTCAGTTTTAGATAAGTAAAATTAGTTTTAACCTTTTATTTTATTATGTTTAGTTTCATTCATATAAATTTCATTTTAAATAATAGCATATTCTAGCTAAGCGATAATAAACATGATTGGTTTTTCGCCTGAAAAAAACAACGCAAGTGACATATATGATATCGTTGAAGGTAGAATTTCGGTACCGGCAAGAAAATATCATAGTTTGGGGAATAGAGAATAATAAATGCATAATAAATATACAAAAACCTCTTAACCACAAACTTTCTTAATTTTACTCTTATGTACATTTCAGTTACCAAGTAACCATCCTCAGAGGGATAACATAGAAACACTCGTACATGTGTTTGTACTCATATACAGTGATTGTATGTTATCCCTCTGAGGATGGTGACTTGGTAACTGAAATGTACATAAGGGTAAAATAAAGAAAGTTTGTGGTTAAGAGGTTTTTGTGTATTTATTATTAATTTCAACCACAGTATATTCCTAATAAATAGTAATAAAAGCATCCCTGAGTCGCCCCAGTTGGCTTAGAATGAAGGTTAGCTCAGTTGTTGGATTTTCCTTATTATTATACTAAAGTCCACCTACAACACATGTTATGAGCTCTCTTTACTGGTCAGCATTGTACTACACACTACCTACAGTACTTTTACGTGCTTTGTAAATGCATCACGTTGGTAATTATGTTTCAGGGAAAGGAGAGTGTTGCAGATAAAGATGGGATTGATAATATTCTTCTCATAGACAAATAGTATGCATAGTGAACCCTTGTAATCGAAACGAACGTTTTTCACATCTATTAGACGACAATGAAATAACGAGAACAATGCAGTGGAATGAATGCGTCTTTGCTGAATGAAATGACAATGAATGCTTCTAGTTCTAAACTGTTAGTCAAGCCACGCAAAACTGTAGTTGTGCGCCTAGTCAGCGTTCCGCCTAGTACATCTGGTGGGGGTCAGAGGGAAGTATCTAACTGCTTCACCCCATACCTTGTGTTTCTTTAAATATTTAATAAATAGTTATTGTTTAACTCAGTAGGACATGGTGTTTTGGAAATTAATGCCAATGAATAATGATATTGACTGTAGGGTTGTTTCTCGTTTATTGATTTTGTAATCATATCTTTCAATTTAAATTTTAACATTATATACCATCGGGTATAATTAATTCGAGAGCAATGGCGTATAACATTTTGTTTGTTTTTTCATTTAATTATTCAAATAATCTTCCATTTTAAGTGTTACCGAAGTTTTATAAAGAAATATATTTTGTTTATGAAACAATTAAGCCTCCAACACTATCTGGAAAGAACTGACTCATAATAACACATCTCAAACTATTCCGGTGACGGTTTCTTCACATAATGCAATAAGCCGTTATGAGAAAAATGTTCTATAAAGAAAAGTGAGGGATAATGAAACACCGACCGGTTAAATGACAGATATAGTAATGAATGATATCAACTTTAGGAACAGATAAAGAACAAGCTTTGGAAGAAGAGGTACACAGCGCTCAAGTGATCCATCCGATTAATCGGTAGCACATTTATCATCTATGATGTATACCTTTCTCTAAGGAGAGACATCAAGGTAAAAAAGTACCTTCGTGAAAGTAAAAAGAGGCAGGCGTTTCTAGAAATATATAAAATAAAAATAATAAAAGCCGTAACACAAAGAATAAACAACATAAAATATCGAAGAAAGTTTTTAACACTAAACCAAGATAAGAACACTCTATTTAAAGTCACAGTAGTTAGTAAGATTTTTAAGTATTAATAACAGTGTGCAACGTTAAAGTAACTGTTTCTATAGTATATATATATATACACACACACATATATATATATATATATATATATATATATATATATATATATATAAGAAACCGATTGTAAGTTAAATAAAGTACTGTATATTCTCCAAATATTATGAAGTATTTAACAATTTGAAATTAAATTGAGACAAAATAATGTAAACATAATATACAAACAAATAAGAAACACTACAGTTCACTTTTAGAATATTTTAAATTAATTTTTAGTTTATTGTTTTGTTTGTGTGCCTGTAGCTAAGTTGATTTTTTGTTTAGCAGTTACTAACGTCAAACATTATACTACATCTGTTCCGAGTGTTTTCTCATGTCTATTTCAGCGAAATAAGTTTACAATATACAATACATTACTACGAACAAAATCTGCAATTTATAAAGCTTTGCTTAGCTCTGTGATACAAGCTAATATTTTCCAGTGTTTAAGTAAGATTTTGTTTCAATGCTTATAAACAGCTCGTATGAACAAAAAAATTAAAAATCTAATGTGTTTAGAGTCTTTATAAAATTAATTGAGTCGTTAAAAAACGTTATAAAATATATAATATTCTTTTTAGAGTTGGTTTCAAAAAGTAAATGTTTACGAAATGCGATGAATCAGATTTAATCTTATCGAGGGTCTCAGAGACTGCAGCGTCAGGTAGAGACCATTTGATACCTGGTCGCGTACCCAATGACTTTGGTAATCTTTTATTATCTAGTAGAGATGAAGAAGTAAGAGTTTTATGAAATTTTAAGAATATGATTCATAATTCAGGGAGAAAGAAATAACTAAAATATGACGTGATAATTGTATAAGCTGGCTAAGGAACACTAAACAGGTTTATTGTCGCTTTTGGATCTCAAGGCCTTAACCTAATGTCATAAATTGATTTATAGGAATCGTTTAGGTTAAAAATATGATGTTATAAAAAATTTTGTGTCAAAATAAAAATTAAAATATATTTGTTATAAATTTATTCAAGACTTACATGCTCCATATCCATATTGCACGCACTTAATTTCACAAACATTAACAAAATGACACTTAGGTAACAACAATGTTGGCGCTTCTACGTCAGAAAGCAGAATGCTAATATGACCTCTTTGGCGTAGTTTACTTCTTCTTCTTTGCACAATCCAGGATGCGCGTTTTGGTTCCCACAAGAAAACTCCCACACTTTAATGATCCCATTCAGAAAGTCAGGCTTTGTCATTACGACCCCCTCTCTTTAGTATTTTTATTCTACTGTTATAATGATTATGTTTAATTAGGTATTATTTTTCAGGCTGGGTTTTAGTTGCGCAAACCCGCCGCGGTTTCCGTTACAGCGTTGGCGGAATGACATGGATTACACGGAAGAGGGTGTTGAAACGTAACGGGTTCCGAACAGACGAGGGATTCTGTGTTGTGATTAAACCTTACGATTTATTTATGATAAAGTGAACTAATTTTTGTGTTTGAGAAAACATTATAAAAATAAATTTACTCTTTTGAGAAAATATAATTTAGGTTAATAAACTTAGTTACAAACAGTTTAATGGTAGTTCTACAGCTTTGTTTATAAACGGAAATTAAAAAGCAATTTTTGTAAATCGTAAGCTCTAGTTCTACAAATTAAAAAAAAGTGGTAATTGTAAACAAGTAAATTTTAACATTATTCACTAAAAACAAATGTTAGCTGACGAGACTGTAATCTTGTTTTATAACGCCATAACTGTGACGAAACAGCTGAGCTGTAGCCAGTTGAGCCTTAACTGAGCTTTAGCGGGATCACTTTTTTGAGGGTTACCTTAACTTATAATAAAAAATAGGCCGGTTAATCTAAGAACCAGTTGATGGGGGCCGATTAAGAGGGATTCTACAGTAAAAAGAACCGGAGCATTGGATATCTGTGAAACTGTCTGTGACTACGGTTCGGTTGCCTTCAATACTAGCAGAGATCAGAAGAAATTTGGCACTATGAGCACTCAGAAGTGTTCTTTACATCACAGTAAGAAGAGTCTTTTGGACATAGTTTTGAAGGGCAGGTCACTATTCAAAGCAACAAAAATGATCATTTATTGTAATCTATAGTGTCAAGACATAAACTGTAAGATCACCTGAAGAGCAGGGAAAGGGTTGATGGTTCTGAGACGTTAAGCTGTAGACTACTGGACTGTTTCTCCTGAGCAGCTCGTAGGGCTAACGAGCGAATCCTTTGCGAGATGAATATTAGAAGCAACAAATCCACAATTTGCACCGTGACGTTATACTATTCTTGTTGCAGAAGGAAACGTTTTATTTCGTCTAAGGAAAAACTTCTTTGTAAAAGTAATTTTTATCCAACTTTTGGATTTTATCTCGATATTTTACTGCTGTTTAGTACGCCCATATTTTATCACTTTTCCTAATACAAGAGAAAGATCTTGCTTTTCTTCTCACTTTATTACTCTCATTTTTATTTACATAATACTTTCTGTGTTTTTAAGATGTAGGATATTATGTGAAAATCTGTTTCCTGTTCAATTCTAGATCTTATTATAGGTGGCAAAAATGTGTATACTTATACACGCCTTTAAACAATGTAGACATTTTGTAGATAGGCACGGTTTTAGAAAGCACGAACGTTCTGTTTAGAAATTACTATATTTTTAGAGAACTGTAGTTGCATAAAGGCTGTGGTTACTAAAGGAGAACTAAACTAGATTCCTACCCACCTACTGAGAATGTATATGTGTAGAATATTAATTCGCCTGTTTTGGTACTTCCTTTCAAAGGAAACATATAAAAGGGGCAAAATATGGAAATGTTTTACATAAAATATAAACACCTACCGAGGGTCGTGATCTTCACCAAATTATGGATTATATGTTTCCATTAGCAATGATCCTTACCTTTTATAGAGATTTGGAGTTCTAATTGGATTTACTGAATGTGATTTTATCAATGTAAATGCAATAGAACCTTCGTCCGGGGTCCTTCAACGATACTGGCGACTGTTAGACGTTCTAGGATATCTTCAGCGCGGCGAGCAACACTTCCGAAGTACAACACTTTCTCCAGGCTAATCGTAGGGACATTGGTGTTTTAATGTTCAACTCACTCGATGATTTTGTAAGCTGCTCAGGAGATCTGGGCGTTTCGTCTCCAACGCCAGGTTTAAAAAGTATCCACTTTTCCCTTGCCCTTCAGAAAATCGTACAAGCAATATATCAGCGCTGTAGAGAAGGGTGGAGTATACTGGACCATTAAACAAGTTAATTTCTTTTACCACTTTGGATATCAATCGGTTATCCAAAATTCTACACACACTGTTGACACTCTTTGCGAACAATCCCTAAGCTGTCAGTGTTGGTGGTAATCGAATGTTACGTAAAACAATCGACAGTTCAATCTCAGTGCTCTAGTTCATTGTAGTGGTTTATAGGAGAGGTATTAAAAATAAACTTTCATTTCACAATTTTTCAACGTCAACTATAATCAAACTATAATTCAACTTCAAAGTTTAGGAAGTGTTTACCTATTGTGTTTAACCATTTCTTTTCGCATTTAACAGTTTTAAAAACACTTTAACAAGCAAAAGTTTATTCTTACTGAAAGGTTAACTTTTAGTGTTTAAAATATAGTTTAGTAAAACATATACTTTACTTAAAATTATTGCACAAAATTGAAATCTTACGGTTTGCCTTAATAAGTGAATTGAGCTTTGATTTTTTCTTTTCGAACTAATGAATCATATGTAATGTTACAGAGTGAAGTAATTTTAATCATATAGAGAGAGTAAAATAATTAGTTTGGAATCTCGTATTGTAAATGTTTTTTTTTAAAAAGAAATAAATTTAATGATACTTCTAATTACAAAGCTTTGAGTAAATGTAAAAATATAATTTACGTTCAAACCAGCAGTAAGGAATGTCAAGAAAAATTCAAAAAATGTTAAAGTTACTGAGAAAAGAAATTATAACTGGTTTCACTAAAAGTTAATTAAAATCTGCCAAACATTATTCCGATTTAAAACGTTTTATACCGCTGTTTAAAAATTGTGTAATAAAAATTCAATGTGATATTTATTATTTGTTACTTTGACCTTGAAGTTTGATTTTTAAGATCAAACCAAAATGCTAAATTTGTACTTGATATTACATTTGTACTCGATGTAAGTTCTCAGGCTTGTATAGGTTAAAAATTATGAAAAAATAAATAAAGTCTAAAGGGTGATGAACTCTTGCAACGGCGCCCCTTTGTAATTACTCAACATTACGGGCTTCTGACCTGCTTGCGTACGATAAGTTTTTACACTTTTTGCATTTTTCTTTAATTAATACTTGACTTTTAATTGTCGGGGTGCGATTAAGATCAGTTCCTGATTCGAGCGTGGGAGCGTAGCACTCTCTCACAGACCACCGGAACAGGAAGTCGTATATTTATGACGTCAAGGAGGGCCAAACTACACAGGTGACTTGAAATAACTTCATAATCTTACCTCGGTGATCATATCGCGTCTAGGTAACTCGAAAGGGGGAACAGGACAGGAGTCGACTACTAAGTTAAACGAGGGTAGAGGGAGAACTCTTTGAACCGAGAAGCGCCAGACCTGTGTGACGTAGCGTTTATGCTTCCTATAGCTTCACGGTTCCCCTCAAGCGAATAGTACACACATTTTTGACCCCGTTCACACACTTATAGAATCTGTGATTAAATTCTACTCAAGTTTGTAAGCGCGTAATTCTGACACTCCTGAATCGCGTGATGTTATTTAATTCAATCTAATTGATTTTAACTATCGAATTCTTGTTGCTGTTCATGACGAGCTGGTTGTCAATTACTTATTACACTTTTGCTATTAATTGCGATCAGACTTTTTGTTAACTAATAGTTGTTCAATTGTTAACTTACACTTGTTTTCGTCTTACGACTTCTTCAGCCTCGTATTTTTGCCGTTAGGAATGCTGCAGTTGGCTTCCTCGGTACCAATTGTTAGCTATCTTTCAAAAAATGGTTCCGAGTAAGCACAACTGTAGCATTCATAGCGGCAAAAGTACGAGGCTGGAGAAGTCGTAAGAGAAAATGTTTCCTCCAAGTATAAGTTAACTATTTAACAACTTTTAGTTAACAAAAAGCCTGGTCGCAAGTAATAGCAAAAGTGTAATAAGTTAATAAGTGATATTAACTGTTCAAATTCATGTTTATATATGTTGTTCCAATAAATTTAATACTGTATTTAAAATTTTATTTAATAATGAAGATTAAACAATAAAAAATTAAAATAGCTTTTTAAAAATGTCATTACGGTACAAATTTTGAAAACTTCTTTAAATCAAAACTATGTTTACAAGAGAAGCCATCATCAGCAGTGATTAACTTAAAATAAAAAATAATAATAATCGTACATTATAATTTTTTTAGTTTTATTATTGATAACAGAAAAATGACTACCTTTGAAAACCTTGTGACGCTTAGCAAAAAGTAGCAAAAGAACATGGTAGCGACAAAATTTCCAGCAATAGACTATATTGTACGCCAATTATAACTATTAACCTTTTATTAACAGCCTATATAATTATATAATTTTGTAATTCAAGAGTAAAAATTGCTTCGAATAGTTCAGAGAATGCTTTGGTATGTTCAATGCGTGAACTAAATAGAAACGTCAAGATACTAATGCATTTTCTTTGCCTAGTATTTTCTTTTCAAAGTACTTTAAAATAGGTTCTCTGTATCCTTCCACTTTGTTCCTTGTTTGTTTACCAAGTTTTTAATAAAACCTTCTGCTTCTGTGAAAGTTCAATAGAAAAAGTGTATGAACAACACTTTAAATAAAAGTACTTTCTTGTTTGAGGGTTTGTGGAGTTCTTAGTTTCTGAGGAAAATGTAAAAATGTATGTGTGCGACCAACTGTTAATGTGTTGTTTTAAGTGTTACTTCGTAGCTCGCAGTATATTGGATAAACATAGTTTAGCATCGGTTGCAAAATTGCATCTGTTGAAACGCAATGAAGCCATAACAAATCTTGGCCTGAAGATTTTCAATTGCAAAACATAGGATTAAATGGAAACTGCAGGTGTCGTCAGTTAGTGATTATTTACAATTTGATTCATTATGTTCAAATTATTTTCAATTGTAATTTGTGTTATTAGGAATTTTTGTATAACTATTTAAACTAAGTTCTAATGTATGATTTTGTGCATCTGTCTTTACGAATGTTAAGTTAGTTTACGAACATTAGTGTTTGTTGAAATGTATGTGTAAGAAAAATTATATTATTAATAATACCTTAATGGAAATATACCTACCTAGTATGTCAGTGACTTAGATTAAACCTAGGTTATGACTTTTGTTAGGTTCAATTTAATAAATTTTAAAATAAAATACAAACATTTATAAATATAATTATGTAAAATTGAGAATTTAACATATAGTGTCTATTCTATAAGACATTACAATATGAATATCTAACGGATTCAATATAACTAAATAAATTTATGGGGTTATGTTGAATTCTTATATGAAATGAAAGTCCTATATTAGTTATTAATGAGTTACATGATAAAATTTTATGAATAAAATTATTCAAAGATAATTTCTTCTATAGCTAGCCTAAGGAATCAATTTTTATGTTTTTTCAAGATGCTTAATTATTTTGTTTTAGAGAGGAAATTCACTATTTAGACATAAATAATATAGGCACACTATGGCCCGAGTTCAAACGTAGCACAACTGGGGGATAAAATGTGATTTTGTCAAGTAATCAGTTCTACAGCCATGAAGTAAGCGAAAATGTTTAGGTTACAAATTTGCTGAATGAATCTTCAATCTGCCTTTTATGTCGTTGCCACAATTAAACTCATAAGTTTAGGCGGTCTCGGGGAACTAGATTGAGAGAATGCACTAGATTGTAATGACAATGTAAGGCGGAAATACACTCAGCATATTTATGTAGACTTTTCCATGCTCCAACAATGAGTTACGACCACTCTCGTTTTTGAACGATACTAAACTCGTGCAGGCTTTCTGTTTCTCTGTGGACAGAGAATTTCTTTCAAATTTGAAACTCATGTTTTACCGGCTTCCAGATAAGCTAGAAGTTTGAAGAAGACCATACAACACCGTCAAACATATATGGTTTAAAATTTTTAAAATATGCGATTAATATTGAAATAAAATGTTTTCTGATTTATTTCACCTAATGAGGCTACAATTTTCCTATATCTTAAGTGTTTCCTAAATCGGAAGTGTAGTTTTTCCGTCCACTTTCCTATATCCAATTGAACAGGCATTTTGCACAATCATATATCTTTCTTTACAATACACATTCAATCATTGAAAACATACAATTATTTAATGAAACAAATAATACAGTACATATCTTGAAATCGATTTTCACCCACTTTCAAATGTGTAATTGAGGTTAAATTTTGCATAATTATCTGACAATGATTGAATGATTCTTAAAAACAATAGATTGAAAAGAATAAAATAAATATAAATAAAAATATTTTTAAAACGCTCTTTTTGAAAAGGTAAAAAATAATAAAATAATATTTTGTTTTGTTAAACAAATCCGGCATTAAAATGTCTCATAAAACCCTAATACAGTATATCTATGTCATACATTTAATGTGTTCGACATGTATGAATGTTCATACATTTAATACTTTAAACTACTTTTAAAGTAAATTTTTATAAAATTTCTGTAAGTAAAATATGGTAACATCCCTCGGTTTCAGTTTAAGTCATACAAAATTTTAACGTTTTCTGATAGCAAAAAACTTTAGTACATTTGTTTTAGATTTTTTCGAAATGATAGTTGCATTAAAAAAAAATATTTTTATTATTTTTAAATATAGCCAAACCTTATCTATACTTTTATTGTAAATCAAGTTCATTAAATCAAGTTACAATAGTTTTAGACAATTTGTAACATTTTATACTACGGGAATTTATTAAAAAAAAATCAATCATTCTTAGAAAACAAACAAACCAATATTTGTGTCTAATTTTGTAAAATTGCATTCCCCTTCCTAAAGATTTTATTTAGATATTTTTATCTTCGACCTTCTTTGCGATAACAATTTTACAGTTTTATAAAAAACGTTGGAACGTGGGCTGAAAGCTGTGCGTCTAAATCGATTTCATTTCCCATAAAGCATATATTTCCTCATTTATCGACATTTATAAAGTTTTAAATCTATGTAAAATTTTGTCCTCTTCAACAATCAGAAAAGTACTAAACTAAAAGGCCTTTCTACCTTAAAAAATGTCGGCGTTACATAAAAACATCATTTTATTATTTTTATATTATTTCAAAATAAAAGGGTGTTTATTTAAATTCGAATACTTTTAACCTATAAATTTAATGATTGATTTATATATTGCTATCGAATCTATGCAAACTTTTAGCAAATCGAACATCTTTTAGATCTCACGATTTAAATTATAGTATTTCAGTATTCATTAATAGATTTGTATATTTTATGATTAATTTATATATTGTCATGGAAGATAAGTGACTGCAAATTGTAGTTTAGTTTGACATTGAAAAGTTGTTGCAAATCAATTACAATATTCGAACTATTTTGACTGAAATAAATCAATTTAAAGTTTAGTGTACTTTTTTAGTCCTTAAGTTTAAAACATTCTGGATGTTGTATTGTCACCGGCAATGCTAATTTTATTGTATTGCCTTTTGTTGCAATCTGAATAGCAATTGTATTGTAATATTAATACTATATTACATACGTCTAGGGGAAGTTTTGGGAAGTTGGTACAAATGAGATTCTAGTTTTGACAATGCAAGTGAATAAACTTCTTTCAGGTAATGTCAGTTATTGACACTAGAAAAACTTCTTTTTTCTTAAATTTACACACATAATTTTATTTATATTCATCAACAACTATTTTTAATCGAAAAAATATTTTTTCTAATCGCTTTTCAAGGTTTGGAAGATTAGAAGAAGTTGGAAAGTTTTACTGTTTTCTAAGTACGACCTTTCGTAATTAGTTTTCGTTATATAATTGATAGTAAAGCTACATCAAAAATATTTCGTAATATTTTACCGACAAAGACATAATATGAAGAAATTTAAATTACTGGTGTTTTAAATTTAATTAAAATGTTAATTGTGGAATATAAGAAACATCGGCTGAATAAAATATTGAATATTGTATTGCTGAAAATATTGTATTGCATATTTAATATACTTCCCACCATAGAAACATTACCTCTGGGAGGTTGGTGCTGCTAGAACGAAACAACATAGTGACGTCATTGGCCAGCCAGTAATCTATTCGTTGAGTTACAGTTCTTGCGGAACAAGGTCAAGCCATACCTTGAGCGAGATAACGGTTACAACTAAACTTATTAAGCGAAAGGGTAGGGGTGCCTCAATCCATTGTAAAATGCTTCCCTTGTAGTCATATTTGAGTGCAAGGGGTAAGTTGTGTGCCGTAAGTTGTGAGTCATTTTAACGAGATATTAGCAAACAGTGTTTTGGCAAACCTTTTTCTGCTAGAAATAATTTTCCTCGTCTTCTGATAAAGTTTTAACTAGTCCTTCAAGTGGCCTTGTCATTATTACTATTATAAAGAAGGAATTACAATTGTTGCTTACGTAATTTGGAAAGCGTCTCAAACGTAAATAAATTATTTTGGTTATGGAAAAATGTTTACCAAAGTAATAAGAGTCTGTTTACTTTTTTATTTGCACCAAATCTAATGTTGTCATTGAAAAAGTTCAAAATTAGTTATTATACATTACTAATCAAGGAAAATATTCGTATGTACGGTATCGTTAAACGTTTACAGTGGGGTCTCGAAATTCCGAGTCCCAATATTTCGAGCTTCCGTTAACTTCGGAAAATGATGAGTTGGGCTTCCACGAAAAAGTTTATATCTATAAGGTATGCAAGGGAAACGATTTGGGCGTCCAAGAATGTTTATATTAATAAGGTGTGCAAAGGAAATGAGTCGGGCTTCCAAAGAATGTTCATATAAAGTTTTATAAACTTATTTAGTGCATATAATTGTACTATTACGGTTCATTACTATTTTTGTCTATTTAACGTGAACCGTATAATCCAAGTTTTCGGTAATTCGAATAGTTGTCGATCCCATTTACCTCGAATTATCAAGATTCCACTGTATATACATTTAATTCCTAAAGAAATTATTTAAAAAGTGTATTTTTACCGAATCAAACCCGTTGACATCTCTCACCTTCAAATGGAATAGAGTGTTGACGTATTTTGGAAAATGCTTTGTAAAAAAGGTAGATTAGGTTACTTAATATGCGTGTTTGGTAGTCGGAAGTTCTGATAAAAAGAACCACTTCCGGTCCCAGCTGTTTCGGATTATCAAGTGTCTCGTCTATACGTTGAGTAATGCTAACTTTAAAACATTAGGTAAGCAGGCAACAACTAAGATATTTTTAAACGTTGATTTGTAAGTGAAGATTTAATTTAAAATATTCTAAGTTTTTCAAAAATAATTAAGCTTCATTTATAGAAAAGTTAAAAACAAAACTTTAATCGACATTAATAGTTTTATTTGGCCCATCTTCACATATTTCGGTAAATATTCTCTTAATATAAGGTAAAGGTGAAAAAAAAATCAGTGAGTGGAATTTGAAGAGTGGTAGAAGGGTCATGCGTTATCACCACCATTCTATTCCACCTCATGGATGTAGTGGAGGGAGTTTTTATATAGTATAAGTGGCGTAAGGGGAGACGATATTGTGTGGTTAACAGAAAATGAGAAGATTATAAAAAAACATGATTATGTAACTACGTGCGAGATAAATGCGATGTTTGACGATATAAACGTAAAGGAGGAAATTGGGAGACAAGTGAAGGAAAGTATACAAGTTACCACACCTAGGGTCCACAACAAGAACACGTAATCCTGAATGTTACTTCAAGTAGTAACATGAGCAGTGGTGGGAGAGTGGACATAAGTTGAGAACGACAAAGAAAGTCTTTCATATAATAACGCGTTATTATGCGTGAGGAGTTTTATTATTAAAT
This sequence comes from Prosapia bicincta, assembly GCA_036971475.1. Classification (NCBI taxonomy): domain Eukaryota; kingdom Metazoa; phylum Arthropoda; class Insecta; order Hemiptera; family Cercopidae; genus Prosapia; species Prosapia bicincta. The sequence continues at coordinate 78,627 of JBAIZL010000428.1, forward strand.
ACTGTAATAATTGCAGGGTGTCTCAAGTGAAGATCAAATGTTATTAACAATATAGAGTCCAAAGGCAGGTCAAAACGCTAAGGTCATTTCTAAAAACATTGCCTAACACAAAACGTCAGATTTACAGAAAATTGCAGATATGCAGAAAAACTTTCATATGCAATCTATTTTGTAAACTCTTTCTGAATAAAATTAGTACGCTTTCTTATCTGTAAATACTTAATATTATTTTGGGTATGCCTACGCATATCTTTCAAATTTTGTATAAATATCATTAGGCCTATATAAACGTACTTAGCTTCAAGTGGTAATACATATATAACCTTAGTTTGAAGTACTTTATACCTCTAAAGCATTTTTATGATTCTTAATTATATAATGTTTTATAGTATACAATATTTTAAAGGGGATTAAAAAAAACATATTATTTAAACCTCGTTGCTCTAATATTTACAGTTTTTACTTTTTAATTTATACACACATAAATACTGCTGACTAGCTCAGCCGCCTGTAAACACATCGGTCTTGTTGGTGTTAGCAAACGCTTAAATGCACTAAACCCAGATTTTCCATTTCACTCTAGACAGTTCTATACATGTTTAAAAGATCGTTGACTCCAGATTTCCCCTCGCCTGGGAACCACCCTGGGAATGAGACCAAGGCAAGAATAAAGACCGTTATTTGTAATTAGCAATCTCTCAGATTTAATTATAATTTTAACTCATATTACACCCGTCTTATGCTAATTACATTGTATTAGCATACATGAATATCATGTTGTTAGTGTTTTGACGTTTTTTCAATATGTTTAATTTCGAAATCTACTTTCTCCGAGGTTTCGCCACGACGTGCATGTGCATTAGTTCTGCCGAGTGTGAATTAGTTGAACGCCTAGTGTGAAGCGCGGATGGATTTACTAAAACCTGCAATTAATTAGAAAAACGTTGTTTATTTTAGCATGGTTTTGTATATTTTTAATTAAATTTTTATCAACCTATTATACTTTTCGGAAACCAAGATCCCTCTCTAATTTTACTTCCCAGGAGCTCATGTTTCGTTATAAAAATGAACTAAAAAAAAAAAAAAAAAAAAAAAACAATAATAGAAACTTTATTATTTCATAATACTGTCGTAAACCCTTATAAACTCTAAAAATTAATTTATTATCGTTTTTATTTTTCAGATGCTTGTTGTTCACATAAATATCATTGGAGGATTTATCTTTTGGTAAGTTCTAAAAAAAAAACCACATATAGATGGTTGAAGCAGAAAATATAATAATAGGACCTTTATAAACATTATATAAAGTCGAGTTTTTTTTATTATATGAAAAATAAGTTTCCTATTGACATAATGGCCTCTGTGCAAACGTTAGTCAAAGATTGGTAATTGTTATAATTAAAGAAACCGTAAAGTAATTTTGTTAAATTATGAAATAATTCATTATTTTTGTTGATAAGACCACACATGCAAAGAAATGGACTCGGCTTGTATTTAAATTGAATTAAAAGCACAATATTTCTGTCCGTGGCTACGGAATACTAATTCCATGTGATTATACATTACAAATATAAAAGTTTAGTTTTTATGGAAATAAAAAGTCATTGTAGAGTATATTTTAGTATAAAATATTTGTTTTTAAATTGGAAAGTTTTGTAAAACGTATGAAATATTATTGTAACGTAAAATTACGTTATTTATTGTGCTAATTAAACCATGACATTTATCAAATTATATTCTGTGTAATTTAAAGCAACTAGTTTTATACTTGGCTAAACATATAAAATAATTTCATTCCATTATTAATAATAATATATAGAAATTTTATCATCCTTCAATTAGTTAGACAATTTTTAATAGGTTTTGCATATAAAGGCAAGTATTTTTCAGGTGTTCTGTAATATTGCACGTTATATTTTCCAGATGTCGTTGCTAAACATATGACTCAAGAATCCTACTCGTGTGTACACACACAGAAAGGTCATTTACATATCAAAAGTGCATAGTGCGTCTGTAGACGTTTTCCTCTTAAAACATCTATGTCCATCTAACTTTCCTTGTATATAGGATACTATTATTATTTTTTTCGTCTCATAACTTTCTATCTCAGATACGTTAGGCCTTAGCTAGAATTCCTAACAAACCTGTGTTGCTTTGTACGGGTAGATTTTTACATCTTATGATAAGGTTTTAATGAGGAACTATATACTGGTAATTTATTATTAACAGAAGAAATTATTACGTTCACCTTAATTTAAGGATGGATGTTTTATCTTTTCAGTTTTACTTATTTTAAATTTATTATTAACAGAAGAAATTATTACGTTCATCTTAATTAAAGGATGGATGTTTTATCTTTTCAGTTTTACTTATTTTAAATTTATTATTAACAGAAGAAATTATTACGTTCATCTTAATTAAAGGATGGATGTTTTATCTTTTCAGTTTTACTTATTTTAAATTTATTATTAACAGAAGAAATTATTACGTTCACCTTAATTTAAGGATGGATGTTTTATCTTTTCAGTTTTACTTATTTTAAATTTATTATTAACAGAAGAAATTATTACGTTCATCTTAATTTAAGGATGGATGTTTTATCTTTTCAGTTTTACTTATTTTAAATTTATTAAAAATATGTTTATACTGATAACATAAAAATAAATTATACTTTACAATAATACAAAAACTGGGTATAGTTAAAAGAGATTTACATTTTACGTAAGTATATCGTTAGTGTTAACTGAAAGAAGTGAGTCCACTCAAAAAACAATTGCATATGAATAAAAAGTCGTTGATATGTGAATCAAGACTTTTTCCTTCATATTCTCTGCTTTAAAATGGGCTTATTTTTTCATACATATCATTTTAGTTTATACTCTGTACAATTACATAGTGTGTTATGTTTCGGATGTGATTCTAAGTAAATATAATTTAAAAGATATCATTCCGACATGTGTTCTCTTGGATGCAGAGTGCGCGAGGCGGTAAAATAGCTGTCGAAACGTGTCTATTTAATGGAGAGAATAAGGAGAAAATAAAAGTCTCAACTTATGAGTTCAACTGTACTTATGTATGTATCAACGGTACTTATGTATGTTCAACGGTACTTATGTATGTATCAACGGTACTTATGTATGTATCAACGGTACTTATGTATGTATCAACGGTACTTATGTATGTATCAACGGTACTTATGTATGTATCAACGGTACTTATGTATGTATCAACGGTACTTATGTATGTATCAACGGTACTTTAATAATACAGCATTGCATATGAGGAGGTTTAGGAAAGTATTCTTTCGTAAACTAAATAGTGAAGTTCTAGACCAAAATTGTAATATCAACTGACAATATACAGGAAAGAACAAAACAAATAAAATATTAACAAAATCCAAATAGTTTATAAAGTTACATCTAATTACACTCAGAAGGTAGATGTTTCGATGGCCATGTCGTCATCATCAGATTGTTGTGTTACAATAAAGTTACAAATATAAAATTATTTTCTTGGTTTCCTAAAGTTAGTTTTTTATTGTATTTTTGTTTGGCAGTCGACGGGCAGGTAACAAGTTAAGGCCTTAGGCTGGCCACACACCGGATACGGCACGGCGCTGCGCGGCGAGACGTTTTCGCCTCGCCTCGCCGCGCTTTGCCTGATGGTTAGTAGCATCATAGGGGTCGGCACGGCAAAGGATCCTCAGTCCCAGTACACTCAGTGGAAATGTACTGTGAAGTAGTGGGTGGAGTTTGTATCTTACATATTTCATGAAAATGAACGCAGAAGAAGAAGAAGAAGAAGAAGTAACTGTTATCGCGCTGTGGAAACTCGTCAAGTGTGTGGATGATGGCCCCGGCAGAAAAATGGAGCATAAATGAACAAACGAAACATAGACTACAATAGTTTGTTGCAGAATTACGAGCAGATCTGGGAAATATTTTAAATTACAGTCGTATGAGACATTTGATTTTATTCATGAGTTAAAACTCCAACAACCCACAAAAGAAACATAATAAACGACTTGGCGATCATCGCGCATGCGCAGAACGATTTGTCTATCCTCTTTTCCCGACGGGCGAAAATTGACATGGCTGTACAAAACGCCGTTAGGCACTGCTTCGCCTTGCTTTGTGAAACCAATGTGCGGCACCTCCATTTCAACCAATACAAACCAATTCGTGTAAGGCGCCTTGAGGTAAAATATAGGTTGGACTTCTGTTAGAGATCTTGACCATGGCATCACGAGATCGTGAGGATCCATCATAACCAATTCGGTTATGGTCTCACAAGAAGAGGAGGGTGACGTTGGAGGTTTGGATGCGTTGGCTAGTAGATAGTTCCCTATTAAATTCTTTGTGGGGAGTCGGTTGAGAATAAAAATGATCTGAAGCTACCGACTCCTTTCTTTGGTCGCAAGACAACACAATTTAGTTCCATTCCGTATTTTTTTGCCTTAGTTTTTATTATCATCAAAACTTATTATATTTTGCCAAAGTGTTCATAAAAGATTTTAAATAGAAAATTATTTGTAAATGTTAATGTAGAATATAAAAGTAGTGTACCTTATTTTGTGTTAAATATTTAGCATCTTCATTCCAATTTTGTTTGTAATTCCTTTTTCATTACTTACTATTGCTTGTACGAGTTATTTTGTCCGTTTCATGCTTTGTGTCTATGTATAATGCGTAATGAGACAGATTATATTTCTCAAGATTTTCAATTATTTGGCTTTATTAACGTATACATCTTCTGACGGGAATGTGTGAGGTGCTACGTCGTGGGCGTAGCGGTTGCTGTTGTTTGCCTTTAGGCAGTCTCCTCTCTTCCTTCAATTCACCGTTGAATGTATTTTAAAACTGTTTTACCACAATGACGTAATATTATTGCTGTAAGAACATGTAAGTTATGAATTTTTCGATAGTTTATAGAGCTTTATAATAACAATGTGACGTTTGGCCTCGTTTCTCGAAAGTCTGAAATTGTCGAAAAGTCCAACGTTTGCACACCACAATACCCTCACACACTTAGTTACGTGTGAATGAGATTCAACATATAGTTAATTGGTTTTTAATTACTTTACAGGCTTAAAGTATCAAGTGCGGATTAGTCTTTACAAATATCTCGAAGTGCACAGGTTTAAGTAGCTCTCAGTCGAGGCTTGGCTGTTAATCGATTGCTATCGAAATAATAATTTGTATATTCATTTGAAAAAATTAAATGATTTTCAAATATTTAATTACATGATAATAAAACTTATTCAAATTTACTATACATAAATTCAGTAAAAGAAACGCTTTTCAATAAACAAGTCATCTTCCCTAATTGTTATAGCTTACTGTACAAATGTAAAATTTAATGGAAAAGGTTTTTAAAAATGTTGTTGCTACTGAGCATGTTGACTTGCGCATTCCAACGTGTTTGATTCAACATATATTTGTTGTGAGTAAGCTTTTAATACATTATTAGACAGATAAATATAAGGACATACTTTACAAATTACTGTTCTTGTAGTATGAGAACATGTATCAGCACAAGTTTGCATGCAGATTCCGATACTAGAACAGTGCACTTTGTAACAGCTGACCGCTCCTGACCAATGTAGGTTATAAAAACTTTACTTTGTAATTAAAAATATGTTTTAACAATTTAAACAAATATTTGAATGGTGTAACGAATTGTCTTAATAATAAATCGATGGAATTCCATAAAAATGAAAGAAGGGGTTTTCGCATGTTGAAAGTTCGGATATAAAAATGGCACGAGACTCTATACGTTTTAAATGTGATCTTGATCCGGGCCGTTTTTGTATGCTACTACTATTACATGTCACCATCTGTTACTTTTATTACTTAAAACCAAATTTCAGAGTAATTTTTAATTTCAAGGAATTTTCGTTTAGAACTAATAATACAACGATGAAACCAATGAACTAAAAATTGTTTTTTTATATTATTAGAAAAGTAATCATATAATAACCATAGTAATCATAATTTTGAAATAATAATTATTTAATAGTTTGTTAAAAAACGAGTTAACAAATATCAGAGATTGTTAAAGTTTGATTAATAATAATCTTTAACAAACCTTATAAGCTTGTTATTAATAAAGCTTAAACAATTTCTAAAAACACTTGAACAAATATTAGCACCTTATACTTGCCTATAGTTGCACTTAATTTTTGATTGTTGAAGACGGTCGCGTCGGGACGTGTGTCCCATTATCAACTCAGATTGTAAGTCTCAATATCGACCGTGTTCAATAATTACAAAAAGTAAGTGCTACTATATATAAGTGTAACATATTAATGTATGTCGAGAGTTTAGCTCAAGTAAAGATGAAATAAAAATAAAAATTTAATTTTAAAAGTTTCA